>PVJC01000226.1:132011-146053 GCA_004026665.1 Murina feae | reverse complement strand
CACCCTTATGGGGCAAGAGTTGTTTCAGTGGGGCTTTTGTGCTCACTGCATCTGCCCCGAGTGTGTTCCTTGTGGATCTGTTTTGTTTAGGATGGTCCCACTCTGGCCACTGGGTAAGGCTGGCTCCTGTATCTTTAAGGAGGTGTTGATTTAGCCTTTGCCTTAGGCTACTCAGCCTTTTATATGCAAAAGCCTCTGATGCAGCTTGGGAGGGGCGTGGCCTCGGGGAGTTTGCAGGGGAGGGCAGAGCAAATAGCTATGGCGCTTCTCAGCCCTGCGCTAAGAGACACAGGGTCTCTGTGTCCCACGGTATTTGTTGCAAGCAACGCTGAGAGAAACCCGCTTTGGATTTCCTCCTGGTGCCAGTCAGTCCCTCTTCTCTGGGTGTCTGGGTCCTCAGAAACTCGCCTGGAACTGGAGTTCAGAGCCGCTGGGAACTTGTGGCTCTCTCCATTTTGGAAAAGAACTGCGTCCTCCGGCACCAGCCCTCTCCTCGAGCCGGTGCGCGTGCCTCCGTACCTCTGTACTTTGCTTCCGCCACTCCTCTGAGTCTCAGACTCTTTTCTAATTGTAGGATTTTCACTCAGTCAGCCTTCCTTTGGGTGTGAGTGGTGTCCGTGTTTTCTCTTCCTGGTTATTCTGAAATAGTTGTTCACGGCTGCATTTACTGTTTACCTTATGCCGCCATCTTGCTGTTTCCGGTACCATTATATGTTTAACCTGTGTGTGTCCTTTCTCTTTTATTTCCCAAGAGAAACAGGACAGCTGAATCATGGACCCTAATTAGGTGAATTTGCACATTAAAGAAAGCAGGAGGGGAATTTTCGGGGCACACTCTCTCAAAGAAGACACAACTCCCCAAAATATTCTTTTATCAGACAAGATTCCCCTAACATTTTTCAACTATTCTAAAATGATTTTCCACAGAAGCACTGACCACTTTTCCAGTAATGTTACACACTGGAGTTTGAGTCTTTGGTATGCTGAGAGACCGTAACCAAGAAGAGTTGGAGTGCTTTCTGCTTAATGAAAAAAAAGCCAGACGGTCATACCATCTTTGTGCTACAGAGCTATGGTAGATGAAGGTGTGGTGAACCCTGAGAGGTGGGTGATCTGGAGGCTGGACATCTGAATGTGCTTTTCAACAGCAAGTTTGAGAATTGTCTTTAGTGAATCCTAAACAGGCAAAAAAGAAAACCATTGTATACCTAGCTAATCAGCTTCTTACTGGTAAAGATCACATGTCTAGGATGAGTAAAAAAATAAACACTTGGAAGATATAATAAACAAACCCAAAGCCAAAGGGTTGAAAATAATGTAGAATAAGGGGTATAGAAAGACTAAGAGGGAGAAAATTCCAAAAGTAATTTACTATAGCTGTCTGGAAAACAATCACAAAACTTTAAAAACTTAGTAGACTATCTAATCTAATAAAAGCATAATATTGAAATTGACCATTTCTTTGGGATGCCTAAGCCATGCCCACTAGCCAATCAGAGTTACTGTATGCAAATTAACCCAGCCAAGATGGAGGTTGGCACTCACGGAGCTGCTAGAGTAAACAGGCGGCTTCCATTGCAGCAGGAGTAAAACTGCTTGCCGGCCAGCTGGGCTTCTCCTGGCTCCAGGCAACAACATATTTGCAACATTGTCTCAATTACAGAAGCCTCAGAGGTGAAGCAAACAGCAGCCTTCTGTTGCACCCATGATGGAGTAAACTGCCTGCCTAGAGTCTACTAAGGCAACATTCTTTCAATTATAGAAGCCACGAACTGAAGCAAACAGAGGCTTCGTTACCTGCCTAGGCCTCAGCTTAAAGGAACAGTGTATCAATTATAGAAGATAAACAAACCCCAGAAACCTGATTCCAGCCAGCCTTGCTGGGACATTGGGTCAATGGGAGCTGTGGGCAGCCTGAAAGCATGAAAACGCCCCTCAGCCCATCACCCATGCTGGCCACACGCCACTGGGGGGCTTGGCCAGCCTGCAAACATCCATCAGCCCCTCACCCAGGCTGGCCAGGTACCCCAGTAGGGACCCAAAACCTGAAGGGGCTGTGGGCAGCCTGAAAACGACCCTCAGCCCCTCACCTAGGCTGGCCAGACATGCCAGCAGGTAGACATCCCCAGAGGGGTCCCAGACTGTGAGAGGGCACAGGTCGGGCTGAGGGACCTCCCGAGTGCATAAATTTTTGTGCACCGGGCCCCTAGTAAGAAGATAAAGCCGTTAGGAAATGGGTACTCACACATAGAAAAGAAGTAGGAAAGAAAAAGAAATGAAATGAAAATGATATGAGCAAGCTACAGAAAAATATCGCTAAACAAAAGCACATAAAATTACAATGAAAAGTACAGCAGACATACATAAAATAAAATCAGTAATAAGCAGGACAAACTTAAGATTGGCCTTAAGAAAAAAAGGATAAAATAACAAAGGACTAAAACAAATGAGAGACCAGGTGAACGCAAAATAGCCACATAGCTTCAACGTCCTATTACTGCTTAAGGAATAAACCAGAAGTGAAATATACTACCGAAAGCAAAAATTCAAAGATAATTTTCAGAGTTAACTAGCATCAATAATTATGATGATGAATTTCAGGTGGTTGTCAAGTGGGTCGACTTTTTCGCTGTGATCTTACTTGACAGGAATTGGGCACCAATGCCTATTGTACTGGTGATAATCCATATAATGTCTAATGCCCGACTAAAGAGTTACAGGAAAGTGTGAAAGTATAAAGGTCAAAGATATATGTATTGATGTTTCCTCAAGCTTCAGGTCCTTTAATAATTGAGCAGTAAGTTTGGAAAGAGACACCATTATTTTCTTTCTAGCTCCATTCTTTCCTCAGAATGTTTGAAAGAAAAATAATAGAATGAACTATACCAGGCAAATGTTAAACGAAAGGAAATGGATCGGTTGATATCAGAACTAATAGAACTTAATGTGATATGAGAAATATTTCACCAAGAAGATATGACAATCATAACCTGCATTCATTGCAACCTCATATACAAAGCAGAATAACAAGGAAAAGTCAGCAAATCTACTCTCATACTTGTAGATTTTAATGTACATCCAGAGCTCAAACCAATAAGGATAAATATTTTAACAGCCTAATTCATAAATCTAATCCAATGGATTGTTATTCTAAAGACACTTCTGTACTTCCAAACTAGAGAAAACACTTTTTTCCCCCAGTAGAGTTGGAATAATCACAAAAATTGATCATATATTAGACCTCTAAAAGATCTCACAAAATTCTAAAAAACTGGAATCAATAATGAAAATATGTTCTTCCAAATCCATGCATTTGGAAACTAAAGCAAGTCTAAATAATTCAGAGTTATAAGGAAACAATCCTAATGGAAATTTCAGAATATTCAGATTCTAGTAATTGGTCACAAAGGAAGATGAAACTCTCACTGTATCTGGTTATTTTAGAAGCCCACTGCTTTCCTGAGTTTCAGATTATTCTACATCTAAATGCCTTTTTGCAAGGCCTGATGCTCCACCAGGCTGTTCCGTCCTCTGGCTTCTCTGAGCCCTCTGGGAGATCTGGAGGTCGTTCCTTTGCAGCCCCTGTCCTCATTTGCCCATCCAGCAGAGGTTTGCCCAGGTTAGTGTTCAACAGCCAAACGCGGGACCCTGTGGAGCTCTGGAGCTCTTTCTCTGTGGCCCTTGTCCCCCCTGGTTCTCTGCTCCACACACTCCAGCTGCCAAACCCTCCCTCACTCCAGCCTCTGTTTCTCTGCCTCAGCCAACGCCCTCTGGCACCCCTGCCCTCCAAGCTGGTCAGGAAAGTGCCTCCAGGAAGAAAGCCAGGGCAGAATTCTCAGGGATCACAGTTCTGCATGGCTGTTGTGCAATGTCTGAAAACAGTCCCATATATTTTTGACCAGTTTTTAATACTTTACAGTTGGAAGGCAAGTCCAGTTTCAGTTACTCCCTCAGAGCTAGAAGCAGCATTGTGACCCATATTATTTACTCCCCATGTGCTATTTTTTTAAAATACATATTTTTATTGATTGCAGGGAGGAAAGGAGAGAGAGAGAAACATCAATGTTGAAATCATTGATTAGCTGCCTTCTGCATGCCCTCTACTGGAGACCCAGCTCGAAACTTGGGCCTGTGCCCTAGAAAAGAATCGAACCTGGAACTCTTCAGTCCACAGGCTGATGCTCTATCCACTGAGTCAAACCAGCTAGGGCTCCCCATGTGCTATTTGAACGTAAAAATGCTCTTTGTGTGAGCTTTGCTTATTTCTTTCTTCCTTATTTCCCTCCAATTTCAAGACAATTTGGAATTTGATTTCTTATTAAACTCTAATTAACCCGTAAATCCAGGATGGCAGAAATCTTTAGAATCTGCACACTAAGCAAACTGAAAGTAGAAGGAAACATCATTTAACTCATTTAAGATGAATTCAGAGTGTTAATATCCACATAACACTCCTACTCCTTCACCACCAAGAAAGTAACTAGAAATCCTGAGAAAGCCCATAATTCCTTTAGTGGCCCCCATTATGTTATCCCCACCCAAAGCTAAAGGAGCGGTAAGTGATAAGCTTGACCTGTGCACGGTAACCTTCTCCATGAGACCATGCTCACCTGTATCTTCACTTTTAGTTTTCATCTGGACAGCAGCAGAAAGCCTTACATGGTCACAGAACTAACTGAAAAAAGTTGTTACTATAATTTACATAGTCGAGTTTCTGTACTACATGGTCTTTTTGTTATTACTGTTTAACTCGGACCAAAAATTTGCTTTCCTCGTGGTGGGACAGTGCTCTATTGAGGGGGCACAGGTGGGCTGGAGGCCCTGGCCACGGGCCGTTTGGTGTTATGCTCCTGTCCCTGAGTGCTCACACAAATGCAAGTTTCCCAGTAGGTGTCCCATAACTCCCTCACTCATCTGCCTTAGCCAGCCCTGCTTACTCCCATCGCCTCTGAAGGTCACATGTTACACAATGAGAAAACCCCATGGAAGCCCCTTTCTCTCATCCCTGATTTCCAGTGTGGTGGGAGCCTTCCCTGGCTTCTGCCTAATACATCGCAATGTAAGCTGGCCAGCTAATGTGCTGACAGCCAGCCTTTTAGGTAGGTCAGGCCTTCCCTTTCGGTGATTTATTACATGACCAATGTTTCAGTTAGATGGAAAAAATGCCATGTGCTGATGAAGGAGTGAGTGTCCTTAGTCCTCTGGCTAATTTCTAAACGTGATCTAAATAGATCACGTTTAGAAATTACCTCAGTTTCATACCTCAGTTTCATACCTCAGTTTCAGGAAAACCATGTAAAGTAGGCAACATGCATAAGCATGATTGTCCCAGTGGAAAAGTAAGCAGGAAAAGAGAGAAGCCAAATGTTTGAGGGATATTTAGTTAAGTTCATAATAGCTTATATTACAAATTAAGCCCCTACTTGGTAACAGTAAAGCCTTCCTATTCTGCCTTGTGCGTATTATCTTTTGTTTTATTTTGGTTGGGTAGGTAGCATTTTGTAAGATTTAAGTTTACAATGATAAAAACATTAACAATTGATATTTGTTGAATTGCTTTAAATCATCCGAAATTATTTTCTTGTTTTTGCCTAAAAGATTGAAATTAAACATACTATCTTCTATGCCTCGTGTTATTTTCAATTTTTAGGGAAGAGCAAAATAATATGTAGCCTGTGTTTATTCACTCTTTGTTGTAGAACATAGAAGAAGTTTATGCAGACAGAGCATTTTAAAATATAATACCAAGATAAAGACAACAATTTACTTATTTACTTATGAAATTGGCTAGTAGAATCTTCTAAATTGTAGAGTTTTTTCTTATGAGATTCCCAAAGATACTTCATAATAACATTTGCAAATGTTTCCATTAAAAAGGAAGTTTATGAAACATGTTTAAATATTTATGGAATGTTAAAAATGAGGCATTAATTGGCAAACAGCTTAATTAAAATGCTTTCTCAAGTAATTAGCAAAAACTACTTCCCTATCTGCTTTGCATGCCATTTGTCTTGTGTTTGTTAAACCCGCCTGTCAGTCAAACTTTGCTTCAGGTAATTTTTTTTTTTTTTTTTTGCTCTGTGGGGGAAATCTTCAAAAAAATTACATCTGAATTTAAAATATTTTGATTATCATTTTTATCGAACAAATTCTCTTTTTTACTTCATCTTCTATATGTCCCAGTAAACCACCATCAGGGGAATTTAGGGCCTGAAGATGAAATTCCGCATCAAGGCATTACCGAGTTTCCAAAAACACTCTCAAGAGAACAAATGGAATCAATCTAGAATCAACAAACAGTGCAGTTAATTAATGAGAACACCATAAGGGAGCTTTTTTAAACAATGTTGACTGCTGCTGCCTCAGGACCAATAGCACCAGAAGTTATTGCTGGTTTGAAAGAAGTGACTCTTAGGGTTCCCCCAAGGCACCTTTTGCTTACATTAGCTATTTACCACAACTTCTCCTTTTATTTGCACTCTAGGGGAAGTACACTTATTTCCTAAATTACTTTTTAAGTGATGCTTATTCCTGCCAGTAGCCTGAGGTACAGAGTGAAGGTACCACAGAGTAAACAAAACAGAAATCAAGTCTGAAAGAGCACTGAACAAGTCTGCAGAAAAATATTTGTACCGTAGAGTTGTTTGCCAAACCACAAGTCCTCAGATGGCTCATAAAGTGTGGGGGCTTCTTCCTTAGGCCTGATCTAACTGGAGGGGGTGAAGAGGAGAGGGTGAGAGTAAGAGGAAACCTCAGAAGCAGGTGGTGGTATTGGGTGTGAACAGTTAGGAAGATGTAAATAGTTATTTTGGGCAACAAACCTCATTAAAACTGAAGTGACTAAAAGATATTTAGATCTTATGATAAGACTAGAGGCCCGGTGCATGAATTTGTGCACAGGTGAGGTCCAGCTGGCCTGCCCTAGTTGGGGCCAATAGGGCAGGGCCAATGGGGGTAGGGGCTGTGGGCGGTTGGCTGGTCAGTCCCACCACCTGGTTGAACTCCTGGTCGAGGGGACAATTTGCATATTAGCCTTTTATTATATAGGATCTTGCTACATCTCAGTGTTTAAAGGCATTGATCTACAAAACTTACTGTCCACAGGATGTGAATTCTTCAAAAACAGGCAACTGACTTTTGTTTGCTCACTATTCCTAGCTCCTAAAACAGTGTCTGCTGCATAATAACCACACACACAAAAAATAGTTGTTGAATGAATGATTAAATGATTAATGATTGAAATGAGTGGAATTTGAGAAAATAAAATTTTAACTTGGTTATTAATTGCCCTAGCAATTATTAGTTTTTAGAATCAGCCATTTGCCATCCATGTCTAGTGCCTGATATAAGAAATGTCCTATAACGTTCAGTCATACACTAAGTATTTGTAGAAATAGGTGTCATGTATTGTATTAAACTTAGAGATCAACAGTTACATAACAGATTTGTTCTTTGCCATGAGTTTGTATTCTGATGGAGAAATCAGATAGTAATCTAATAATTATATCAACATTTAATTGAGCAATGTGACAAGTGCCCTGAAAATGATACTGAGTTCTATAAAAGCATATAAAAGGATCCAGAAGATTGAAGTGGTCATATAAGGCCATTTTTAATATAATGAAAATATTTTAAGTGCAAAAGGGATAATTTAAGATGTGGGACTTAGGGATTCATAAAACTAGACTATTCACCTCTGCATCTTTTCTTGTGAATTACAGTCTCATCCAAAACTCTGAAATACAGAGTTATTCAATATGTCAGCTGCTTCAAATCATATTATGCAATTTTAAAACTTTGAAAACTTGTATACCCACATAATACTATTTGAGTAGAATAAGTAGGCATTAAATTTATTAAGTCTTAATTCCTTTTCCTATAACTAGGATTTTAAAACACCTTAGCAAAAAAAAAAAAAAATGATTAGTCTTTTAAGTAATGAATAACCAAATGAAGAATCTAAACTTTTTGGATTTAAAAACATTTAGGTTTCATATTAAGCACAATAATAAAAAAAATAGGTATTTATTGACTACTTTTTGTACCCCAAAACTATGCTAGATTCATTTACTCAATTTCAGTATTCAATTATATTTTAGTAATTTTATTAAACTAAAAAATGTGGGTTTTTCTTGCCAGATAAGATTCTTGTTTTCATGCTGTTCATTTTATTTATAGTTTTTATATATAAATGAATGAGATGAAAGAATATAAACCATCCTGAACTTTTTTTTTAATCTAAAGAAAAATTTTGATACAGACACATAGACAATGCCTCTACCAATGGTTATATTTATCATTTTGTGCCTAATGCATAAAAATGTTGGGCAAATATAGGTGCTCCATTCTTGGAAAAGGTGAATCCTTGATTTTTGTAGCTGTGTGTGTGCGTGTGTGTGTGTGTGTGTGTGAGAGAGAGAGAGACAGAGAGACAGAGAGACAGAGAGAGAGAATATGCATGTTTAATTCTTTCCAATTCCTTTATTATATCAGTTGTCACCTAAGTAAATTGAATTTCATCACCGAATAAAGCTAACACAGTTGGTTAAAAGCTACATTTTGAAAATTTATGGTGCCATGAGAGTTGGATAAAACAAAAAAGGCAAAAACAAGAGCAGCTTGGATTTTTAGGCATAATCCATGATACACACAGCCAAATGTTAGAGAACCTATATAATAAGATAGCAAACTTATAACAATATAGTTTGGGAGGGCAGGTCTACATAAATTTCTTTATGTAGACTTTACTTGTTACACCTCTATTCAGAAATACTCAAGTGCTTATGTCTTAGTGAATGTGGTACTTCTCTTCACCTTGATCTTCACACATCCTCCTGATCTCTTTCACAAATTTGCAAATTTCAGATGGTAAGGCAAGATATCTAAAGTAATGTGACATTCAGATCACATTGGAATCAAAGAAATGTAAGAGCTGGAAAGCCACAGATATGAAGAGTATAATTTATTAAAATAAATGCTTTTTTGGTTTGTTGGTTTTTACAAGGAGGGGGGAGCAATATGGTGGCAGAGTAGGTGGATGTTATATTTACCTCTTCCCAGGACCAAATTGGAATTGCAACTAAAATATAGAACAGTCAACCTGAATAGCCAAATGAAGACCAATTGTTCAAAACTCTAATAACCAAGGATTTATAGAAGAAGCCACATCGAGACTGGTAGGAAGGACAGATACATGGAAAGGACAGATACTGGAGATCCAATGGAAGTTCCCAGCTATAAAAGTTCCACTTAAGGATCTGGAGTCTCAAACCCATGAAGGACTCCCAAAACCAGAGCACTAAAGCTGGGAAGAGGTGCCCACATAACATCTGACTGTAAAAATCCTCAGGGATTCCATCTGCCAAGGAGAGATGATAGTCAGAGACACCAGAGCCCTCTTAAAGGGCTAGCACACAAAATCTTGTTTGCAGTCACTCACTCTGGGCTCTGGCAGAGAGAGAGAGATCAGAGCAGACTAGAATCATGTGAGAAGAGATGGGGGTTTGTAGTTCTCGGGAGAGAGCTGGAAAGGACAAGAATAAAGGACCTTTATTCTTGGTGACTCTCCTACACTGCAGAAACCATCTTTCTTGGGTGGAACATTCCCCTCTTTATGGCATCAGCCTGGGGAAATGCAGTAGCCCCACCCTTTGGACTCCTTGTCACCCCACCCTACAGGGATCAAGTCATGAGGACGAGTCAGCTGCCAGGTATGGAGTGTAAAGTTCTGGGCAGATTTAGGAGGTATCAGTGACTGAGTGGTATGGCTTTGGGGTGGGGGCTATTTCTCCACTTTCCCATTAACCTGACTAGTGCCTCACCCTCATGAGAGATCCTCATGAGAGATCCTCAGAGCCTTTGAGATCCCAGTGGCCCCACACTCCCAACTTCTAGTAGCCCCCCCCCCCATTAGTAATGACTAAACACTATTCTCATCTCCCTCTAGTAATAACTCACAATCAAGGAACTGAATTTAGTTGTATGGCTCTGGGATGAGGGCCATTCATTTTTACTTTTCTCCAAGCCTGACCTGAACCTCCCTACACTGGAGATCCACTAGCCCCACCCTTCCAACTCCAGGCAGCTCTTGCTGAGCTCCAGCTTCTAGCAGAATCTGGGACAGACTTGAGTTGTGTCTAGGACAGGGGCCATTGTTTACTTGCATATCCAAATAGTGCAGAGACCTCCCTTCATGTGGCCAAATCTCAGTCTCTTTGGAACTGCTGAACTCAGCTGACCTCACACAGATGGCTCCACGGGGCCCCACAACCCCACAAAAGTCTGTGGGCACCCAGAGGGCAGCTAAACGATATACCCTGGGTCATTTGCTGAGTAACCTCAGGCCCAGCACTGGCACTGAGTTAAATCTCTGTTAATCTGTTGAACACCACTCACCCCTCCCTGGTGACTCCCTGAAATCCTACTTTATGCAACTAGAGTACTGCCAGAGGCTCTTTCATAGACTGAGACGAACAGGCAGCCGGTGGAGGCAGACCTTGGGTGCTTTAGGGCTTTTGCTGATCTTCCCCTTGGACCTATGTTGGTAAAAGCTGGCCTTGGTGCACAGCTTGGTCCTTCCTGCGCCCATCCAGGCCCAGCAGGGGCAGCCACAAAGTGTGGATTACTTTGTAGCTCCAAACAGGTTTCCCAGGACAGTCATAGGCAGTATCTGACAATGGCTGGCACCAGAGTCCCTCCCAAGAGGCCTCAGAGCCAACATACCCTTTGGCCAGTTTCAGAAAACACCAGAGCAGAATCCAATTACCTTCATAATGGGCATATCCAAAAAGCCCGCCAAACTCAAAGATAGAGACAGCAGTATGGTGATGGCCAGAAGAAAAGGGTGTGGTGGAAGGTAGATGAGGTAAAGGGGGAATAAATGGTGACTAAAGGGGACTTGACTTTTGGATTTATGACCACACAACACAATACGCAGGTGATGTATTATAGAATTGCATACCTGAAACATAATTTTATTAACCAATGTCAATAAATTTAATAAAAATTCTAAAATAAATATTTTTATAAGTAAAAACTTACCTACTTGGCCTCCAAAGAATATAATGTATACTATTCAATGGTGTAAAAGTGAAGACTGTAGAGAAATAATAAACCTGCCACAGAAAAGGAGACCAGAGAAGAAAAGTAAAAATCAAGGCATTTAAAAAGTAATTTTTAAGGTGACAATATTTAGGAAAGCACTCAATGAAGTATTGGCTGAAACAAGCATTAAGACACCAAAAATGATAGAATTGCATAAAATGAAGAATATAGAAGAATAGAAAGGAGTCAAAATGTATTAAGATAAATAAGGGAGGAAAGGATTAGAAAATTGTTTTTGGCTCTTATTTATATATTTAGATAAACAAGCTATTCTCTAGCAAAGAGGAAAATTAATGTAATGCTCTTGAGCAATAAAAATGAACAAGAAAGAAGTATATTTTGACAGCAACAATAAAAAGTCATATTTCTACGAAACTAGTAATTACTAAACACAATTCTTGTCTCCCGCTAGTAACAAACCACAAATCAAGGAATTGCATTTAGTAGTAGCAGATTTCCAAAGGAACCAAGCAAGTAGCATTCAGCCACAGTGTATTTTTTGCATGTAATATGTAGTCTAAAAATAATGAAGCAATGTCAGACCCAGAGGTAATCTATTAAGTGAAAAAAAGTGGAACTATAAATGCAATAGTCCTCATCTCTGTAAGAGCAAATAATTTTTGGTTGTCTGTGCAAATATTAGTAAATAATTAAACATCCTTAATCCTAAAGTAGAAGTTCCTAGGAAGGAAGAATAGATTCAGTGTAACTAATTCTGAAAAATTAGTCCAGCTCTCTATCATTCTGCAGGTTCATTCTTGAGTACCACATTTAAGAGCCTACAGTTCTGGGACAAGTCTGGGTTATTCTCATATTATAGGCGAAGTTGTATCTGATTTAAACTTATAAGATTTCTTTTAGATTTACAACAAGATCTGAGTGATGTTGTGGATTTGAATCAAATTAGAAACCCAGATAGCCTCTTTCTTTGTGGGTGACTTGCTCTTTTCTCGAATTCTATTGTTGGGGCTTGGCCAGAATTTAGCCAAACTCCATGGTGGCAAGGACATCTGGGCATTTACCTCAATGTGTTCAACACATTGTCAGATCGGGAGAGATATATGCATCACAGAATGGAAACTTTTGGTTTCACAGAGCATTGGAAATACCTCCTAAGAAGAGAAGTGTCTGTTTGGATTAGATGGTTTCCAGTTAAACAGATGGGGTACCAGCCTCCTGGGTTTAAAACTGGCAGAACCTTTTAGGGCATTCAATAAAAGAATCCACAGTGTTTAAAGAGGAAGCAGAAACAGTAGGGTCAAAAACATGACATATTTTTGCATGCCAAATAAAAAAACTTAACATATCTACAAGTACAATGTGCCAATAAAATTGAGTCTTTGACAAAGTAAAATTATATAAATTAATGGAAATTTTGACTTTTTTTTAGACTTCAACATTTTGTCCTACAGTCACTGAATTTGGCATAAAAATTTTATAGAAAATTTTTTATTTCCCATGGTTTAGCATTATGATCGTCCATGGCAAATGTTGGTCTCTTTCTTCTACCATAAAACCAAGTCTCAAGTAAAGCTCAACCAAACGTGAGTTCAAATTAATTTAATAATCACATATTGGCTACTTAATATGCTCCAGGTCCTGTGCTAGTTTGTAAAGGTGAATGACACCCAGACTCTGCCTGCAAGAACTTATTATCCAACACATTAGTTCTCCACATTTTATCTTGTTTCTACATTCATCATCTAGGCAAGAAACCCAGAAATGAATCCTAAAGGTATGACCTTCTTAAGAGTCTGACATGCTGTGGATCTTCATAACTGCTTATCATTGCATATTATTGATCAAGGGAAAGAAAAGCAATCTAGAATTCAACAGATAAAGCAAAGGCTTTCAGGCATTATTTAGAAATCTAAAGCAAATAAAGCAGAGGGAAGACAATTGAATTAGTTTTGCATGATTTTCTTAGATTCTTTTGGTCTCTCCAGACTATTGATCATTCTTATGATCTGGAATTCAGGAGAGAAACTTACCTTAGACATACAGATTGCAGGATGAGCCACACATGGGTAGAAGTTGAAGATATAAATACAGATAAACTTGTGTGGGTATTGGGCATACAGAGGAGACAAAATGACAAAGGAAATGGATATGTTTTAAAAGTCAAAGGATAAAAATACTTTAACAAAAAGCAATTTAAATTAAAAAAAATAAAAGTCAAAGTATTTCCACAAGAGAGTGAAATAATTTTATATGCATAAGAGACCACATAAGACCTGACAAAAATGGAGTGGGTATGATAATTTGAGTACAATTGGTTACATTTGCCTGACCAAATGAGGTGAGGAAGGAGCTTAGATTTTAGAAGTATAGAAAAAAAGGTGAGTGTGAGGAACTGGTGGTTATAAAAGACTATCTTTTGTGTGACTTATAAAATACCAAAAAGTATAAAGTGAGGACTAAATGTTTCAAGTGTAAGTAAGAAATTAGAGAGAGGAGTTATTTGTTGGTTTGCTTTTGTTTATTTACTATTGTTATCTGGTTAAGGTTAACTTTAGTAGGATAATTAGAAAGAACTAGTTAGTAGGTGGTTGAAAATGGAAAACAGAAATCCAAGAAAGAAGAAAACACATTTTTCAGAACTCTCCTCCATGAGAACAAAGAAAATTACAGAAAAAAAGCAAAAATAAAGAAAAATAACTTATTAAACAAAAACTTTAACAAACTCTGACTTCTGATGACAAACTTTAGGATATATCACATTTTGGAACAAAAATGTTTAACACCAAGTAGAAATTACTCATCCAAGGGATTAAAATTCACAAAAAAATACAAAAGTAATTAACCTTTGTATATCCAAAGACATTGCATTTTAATTCATACAGCAAAAGGTGTTAAAAATGTAAAGAGAATTAAACAAGGCCATGTTGGTAGTGGAGCACGTTAAAACACTTTTCCAGTGGGTAGGTGCAGAGAGGAGG
>PVJC01000226.1:86360-131911 GCA_004026665.1 Murina feae | reverse complement strand
TAACAGGTTTGAGCCTATTCACAAATGCTACTCAACTTATAAGGTTAGTCTCGATAAGCCCATTGTACATTAAAAATATCCTAAGTCAAAATGCAGTTAATAGAACTAACCTACTGAACAGCCTAGCTTAGCCCAGCACACCTTAAATATGCTCAGAACACTTGCATTAGCACACATTTGGGCAGTTATATTGAGTTTCATTAGTGACTGCCTCTCTCTTCTCAACAGGAGCAGGAGACAGAGATGGGCATTTTGTAGACATGATGGGATGCAAAAACACAAAACACAATATCCCAAAATGCTGAAAACAGTGCCCTGTAGAGTACTAGTTGTTTACCCTCGTGATCCTGGGGATGGTCAGGAAGAGCAGCTCTCTGGCGCTGCCCAGCATCACAAAAATATTGAACCGCATTTTGCTAGCCTGGGAAAAGATCAAACTTCAAAATTTGAAGGTTTATGGGTATTGCTTTTACACCATAGTAAAGTAAAAAAATTGTAAGTGGAAACATGGTAAGTTGGGGACCATCTGTACATGAAATACTGCAAAATTTAATCATGTACTAAAAAGTGAATCATCTTACCATAAAAATGAGAAAAAGTCATGAAGAGGAAATTCATAGAACAAGAAATATAAATGGCCCAGCCGGGGTGGCTCAGTGACTGAGCATTAACCTATGAACCAGGAGGTCACACTTTGACTCCCAGTCAGGCCACATGCCCAGTTGTGGGCTCAATCCCCAGTGAGGGGCATGTGGGAGGCAGCCAATCGATAATTCTCTCTCATTGATGTTTCTCTCTCTCTCTCTCTCTCTCTCTCTCTCTCTCTCTCTCTCTCTCTCTTTTTCTGTCTGAAATCCATAAAAATATATTTAAAAAAGAAATATAAATGGATAATATAAATAAGAAATATGCTCAGTCTTATTATTAATAAAAATGTGCAAAATAAAAAAATGAGATACCTTAAGATTTAAAAAGATTAAAAAATAATGTCCAGTGATGATGAGAATTTGGAAAACTATGAAGTAGTTTACTTTACTGGTATGAGTATAAATTGGCACTGTTTTCTGGAGATAATTTGGCAATAAAACTAAACGTTAAATGTTTACATATTTTGGTTAAGATATTCTACTCACAATAATTTTTTCAGGAAATAGCAGTTTAAAGGTGTATGTTCAAGAGTGTTTCCTTCAGTGATGTTTAAATAGTCATATATTGAAATCAAGTAGAGAGTTTAAAAACAAAATGGCAGCTTTGCAATAATTAAAGAGAATAAATCAACTATGTACTGGCATAGGAACATAATAATCAAAGTAAGGAAAGTAGATGGTGAATAATTACTAGTATAATTCCACTTATATAAATTAAAAATTCACATATATATGTAGCAGGTATGTTTTGGTTTTTTTTTTTAATTGAAGGAATTTACTTGGGGGCAGAGGGTGCTTAAGTGTCTTGGGCAAATATGGAGCTTTTTATAATTCAATTAAGGTTATTTCCTGGTAGCAAAGATGATCATCAATTGCACAAGATTCAGAACTGATACCTGAAATCTGAAGTTACCTAGACCCAGTGAGGTGGATCAGCATTGCCTCCTCAAGGACCATGTCAGACAAGGCTTCTGAAGTAAATTACCTCAAGGAAATAGTGAATATAGGCTCATGGACAGGACTGACAACATGTATTCCTTGTGAAGATCATTTCAGCAGAGCTTTTAGCTGACCAGAGAAACAACTTGAGTCCTCACCACACACGTTTGTTCTCTCAGAAACCATGGAACGTAGTTAGAAGAGGGATACAAAGCAGTTATGAAGAAATATTTTTTGAATGCTGTCTTCATGGCAGTTACTATTCAAGGTGTCTTCGCTACAGCAGTGAACCAAAAATACAAATATCCTTGCCTTCACAGAGCTTGCAGTCTGGTAGGGAGAAACAAACAAACAAACATTACTCTTATATGGGTGACATTAAGAACTATAAAGTGAAGTATTGCCAGGAGTACAGGGGCAGGATAGGAGTATTGCTATTTTTATACAAAGTTGTCATTGAAGGCCTACTAAGATAAATTTTGAGAAGGCACCTAAAATAAGTGAGAAAACAAGTCATAGAAATATCTGGGGAAAAGGATTCCAGCTTGAGAGAACCACAGAGCCAGATACCCTGAACGTGTTTCTTATGCAAGAAATATAAAGAGGCTAGTGAAGCTAAGATGAAATTAAGGAGGGGGAAGTAATAGGAAATGGGAGATTGCTGGGTTACACCATCTTTAGAATTTTGGCTTTTACTCTGCAGAAGAGAAGAGAGGAAGTCACTGGAGGATTCTGAGTAAAGGAGAATACTTGGCTGAGGTCTGCACTGACGAACTGGGAGTGTCAAGCAAAGGACAACAGTGTGGTCTCTGTCAGCCACATTCAGGAGGCTATATTAAGGGTGTCCTACAAGACGCCACTACACAGAAGAAGAAAACAATAGCAATCGCTGACTTCTGAAATAAAGTCTTAATTTTTAATATGGGTGGAGAATGGATTTTACTCTTCCATAGACTTTAATCTTTTGCAGTGATTATGTTATCAGACAAAATGATAAAGGTACAGTAACAAAAATATAGTAAAAGAAAAATGTAACACAGAAAAGAAGCTATTTGTGATTAAACTAACGGGAAAAAAAGAGTGAAGGAAATATATAATGAGTACAGAGCAAGGATGTATTTTGAACAGGCAAATAACATATCTCCCCCAAATATTTTTTTTAAAAGAATGTGTTTGTAGGCCTATTGATGGGAGATTTGAGTAATTTCCATGAGCATACCCTTAATCTCCTCTGTAACATATGAAAAAGGTTAGGTTGCTTAGACAATGTTTCTAATGCTTAGAATCAGGGACCTGAAGAGGTTGGCAAGCATTTGAAATAGCAATAATAGGAAATGGTGCTGAAAAGGCAGCTGAAACTGGGAATCATCTATAAATATAAAAGGCTAATATGCAAAGTGTCCCCTCAGGAGTTTGACTGGGAAAACGAGTTTGATCACTCACTATGATGTGTGTTGACCACCAGGGGGTAGCACAGAACATGGCGGGTGACTGGCAGCAGCAGCAGGGCGCTGAAGAGTGAGGGAAGGGGAAGGTTGGGGCGGGGAGGGGGGGGCAGAGGTAGGGGATCACGCAGTGGCAGCCCACAGGTGGCGAGGGAAGGAGGAGGCAGGGAGGCAGGGGAACCTGATTGGCCCTGATCTCTGGCCAGGCCTAGGGATCCTATCCATGCATGAATTTCATGCACCGAGCCTCTAGTAAAAATGTAATGTCCTACCATTGCTCACATTTATGTGATTTCCTCTAGCAGACCATAAGCATCTCAAAAATAGAAGTAGAGAAGGCAGATGTTTGGATTAAACCAATGTTCTAGTTGCAGTATAACATGGAAGAGACTCTGAGAGACTTTCACTTATGGTTAGAGCTTTCATGATATACTAACAGGAATTGGATTTGCCCTTATATCTTAAACAGCTACACAAGTAGAAAAATACATGAAACAACAATTTAGACAATTTATGACAGCCCAAAACAGTGATCCCTGAGAAAAAATAACAAGTGAAGTGAGACTGCAGTTGTCCAAAATAACTACCCACAGGGCAAAAAGATACCCGATCGAAGCCCAGAGGTCTGGCTGAGTAGAAGAGTGACACTTGGAAATTTCAAGAAGGCCAACATGGTTCAAATTTGTTGGGAGGGTGGACTTCAGAGAAAGGAGCTGCATCATGACAGCCCTAAGGATCTGAAGAGGGTTTCTCTTAAATGTTTGACTAAGAACTGATTTTCACATACATGGGAGAAAAGTAGCAGAGTCTGGAAAAGGAAGTATTCAGAAGAAAGGGAATAAGTACAGAGAAGTTTGGTATTAACAAGGGGTTGGGAAGAAGCTGTGTCCCAATCAGCCAAGTGCAAAGGCTTCCAAATAGAAGAATCAATATTGAATGGCGTTTAGAATAGTACTTCAGTTGTACGGCTCTGAATATGCCCCATAAAAGCTTTAAAACAAGCCTGAAGAGAAACAAACTCATTCCAACCAACTTAACCATGTCCCAGAACCAATAGTGAATAGTGAACATGTTTAGGTTTTAGACCATCAAGTCTAGAAATACAGGTAGAGGCAATAACTAGATGCTTCCATTGCTTTTATTATCATGTAGCTTATAACCAAAGATTTAAACAGCACGTTAGTCATGTCCTGAAGGCCTGTCTCTAAGTCAAGATCCAGAAGAAATATTTAAAAGTACACTTTGCTTGAGATGTTAGAAAAATGCATCCAGTTTGGTATAAACCAATGATAGCTTAAGCAGGAACAAAGGTCACAAGATTTGTTTTAAAGAGAACATCACTGATACACAATCATGAGATCTTGGTTCCTCAGTCTGGTTAGATCACCACAGTGACGAAGGCACCGGAGAAGATGATGTCAGGAACTGAATTAATCAGACTAGGAAAACCCCTGAAGCTTGTACAAGAACTAACCAATCAACTTCACCCTCAAACCCTAACCCCCAACCCTCCATCTCCTTGATTAAAAACCACTGGGGAGTTTAAGCAATAGTTTCCCCTTCTCCTGGCTTGGTGCCCTGCCAATAAACTGCTCTAATTTCTTCACTGTAAAACTCAGTATTCAGTGTTTGGCTCTGCTGCACATCACATGGGAGGACTCTCTTCAGTTCAGTAATGCTAGCACGAATGTATGGAACCCATGGGAGCCATGGACACAGGGAAAAGATCAGCTCATTGGTAGGCTGTTCCCCATGGATCCCACCAAGTGCTTGAAAGATTGGCAACAGAGCAAGAAACCTGAAAAAGCCCCTCATGTGCGGGTTTAGAGGAAGGAAACAGAAGCTGCTGTGGAAAAGGCTCAAAGTCGCCCTGATCCTTCTATTCTTTCTCTGCTACAGAAAAAAAAAAAAAGGCTTTAAGTCAGTGAGGGAAACAAAACATGTCACTATCCGGATGTATGTGAAGACCCATGAAAGCTAGAAAAAGGGAATATAAAGGGGAAAAGGCAGGGAAATATCCTGAACCCAAATCATTAGAGAACCTTCACTGGTTCTCATTGGAGCATTCTCACTGGAGGAGAGGCAGGATCCTGAGAAGGCGCTCCCTCACCTGAAGATACAGGTACCCATCTCCTCCCCACCCCCCAAGACATATACCTGCCTTAGATGGAGGCTCTACCAGGACTTAGAGAGTGCTCCCTGACCACCAACACCTGGCTGGAAGGTCTGCTGGAGAGGGTTCTGTGTTTATTAGATTTACCAGTTAGAAAGAAGGTCCTTCCTTGGTTCGGGCAGTTTCAGTAGAGGGATGGAGGCAAAAAATAAAAATAAAAAATCCCACAACATATTCCAATAAATGGTAGAAGTCAAAGGAAAGTGAGACATCCACACTGCTCTTTTGAGGCTTAGTTTGAAAGAGAGAAGCTAGATGGGGCTAGAGAGAATATGTCAGAGAGTGGTTTATAGGCTCAACCCAAGTATGCCAGTGCGATAAGAAGTGATTATAAATAAATTCTTATAAATCATCTTGTTCTGCCCTTGAAAATTTCAGTGCCATTATTTTGTTTGCAAAAGTCAAAGTAACATTCCCCATGCCCCTATAGGATTGGGGCTTCTAAATTAATTGCCCTTCATCTAAGTGGTGGATTAAGATTTAAAAAAATTAAACCTTATCACTAAAACTTTTCTCAAAGTAATATTTCTAAATATTTTGCATAACACATCTTCACCCTATTACAAGAAAACTTCAATGGAACTATGAATCTTCAGGGTGAGTCTTGTGAAAAACAGTGTGGGCACTGAAGACAAATTTTGCTTTTATCACTGAAGTCAGCTTCAGTGCCCACCTTCTTCATGATGCACCAAATATTTCTTAGATAAATCACTAAAATCACAATCCAAAACCAAAAAGAATGACACATTTGATTACATAAAAGTTAAATTCTTTGAAAGAATGAAAAGATAAGTCACAGACAAAAATAATATGTATTTAGAAATCATTATCTGATAAGAACTGGTGTCCAGAATATATAGAAACACTCAAACGGCAAAAATAAGAAAACAAACAATTCAATTTTTAAAATGACAAAAGATGTGAATAAATATATTACCAAAGAAAAGATACAAAATGTCAAAAATACACAAAAGTAGGTTTAACATCATTAGGTGTTAGGAAAATGCACACTAAAATCAGGGGATACCACTATACAACTACTAGAATGACTGAAATTTGAAAAAGCAACAAGTGACAATCCCAAGGACAGATGAGAATATAGAGCACCCAGCACTCTCACTAATTGCTGTCAGGAAAGCAAAATGGTAAAGACATTTTGGAATACAATTTGACATTTTCTCATAAAGTTAAACTCAATACCATATGATTAAGACTTTCCAATCCCATGTATTTTCCCAAGAGAAATGAACACTTATGCTCATGCAAAAATCTTTAGGCAAACATAGCAGCTTTATTCATAAGCACTAAATCTGATGACAACCAAATGCCCCACGGCTGGTGAATAGATAACTGTGGTACAACTATACAATTGCATATTACTGAGCAATAGAAAAGAATGAATGACTGCTATAAGCAACAAGATGGATGACTTCATTTATGTGATATTATGGAAATGGCAAACTAGGGAAAGGTATCTGGAGAAGAGGGTTGACCTCAGTTCATGAAGGAAGTTTTGAGTTGGTGGAACAGTTCTATATCTTGACTGTGGTGGTGACTGTATAACTATGAGCATGCATCAAAGCTCACAGAACTTTTAACAAGTGAATAGTACATCTTAGTACATTTAACAAGTGAATTACTGTATATAAATTATAACTCAATAAAAGTGAAAAAAAACAGTAACTATAGAGATCATTATAAATAAGTGTAAATCTATAAGCCAATATTTTTAGTATCTAGAATTTTTAAAATTCACCCAATAAAAAAATACACACACACACCTTGGCTATCACTCCCACTTCTGAAAATCTTTGATCAGATATTCATTAGTAACACATGGAGATAGAAGTATAAGCATGTCTATTACCTTATTGTTTGGATTAGGAATAATAATCAAATTAATGTATTAAAAATTAGGAGAATGGTTAAATTATGATATATACATATATGTGTAGATATCATATGTGTAGATATATTATGTGTAATATATCTGTACTATATATATAGTATGTATACACACTATAGAATATTTTGCTTTTAAGCTGCAGAATATGATCCCCTTTGCAGGTTAAGAAAGAATGAACAGAACCTAATAATTTACATTAATGAAGTCAACACGCCTTGATATTTGCTACAGTCAAATATCTGTACCTTACAGCTTTAATTTATTAGACTACCAGCTGCAACATGGTCAAGAGTATGAATTCTTGAGCCAGAGTTTTCTGTGCAAATGCTGATTCTACTACTATGAGTTCTGTGACCTTAGAGAAATTACTTAACCACTCTGTGCCTCAATTTACACTTCTATAAAATAGAAATAACAGTAAATGTCCAACTCAGAATTTTTGTAAAGATTAAATGTGTTACTACATATAAAGAGCTAAGTATAGCACTTTACTGGTACATAGTAAACATTAAATATTTGCTGTTATTAGTAATAAAGTCTGAGATTTCAACTCATTCTAGAATCTGAAGTAAAAAGAATTAAGGTCATAATTGCTTTAACTAGATTATCAGACTCTAAGCAAGTTTCTTTTTCTTTATTATTCAAGAAAAAAAATAACCCAAAACTCATATACAGAATTCTCCATTATGTCACTTTAAAAAATAAAATTCTAATAAAACTATAGTACTAAAGTTGTCTTTTCACAAAAAGGTAAAAGCACTCCTTACTCATCATATAATCCTGTATTTTAAGCCTGACACTTTTTTTCTTTTCTTCACCTCCTTATCCAAAATTGTGCCCAGGTGCAGAAAAGGATTTGAGTTAGTAAAAGGGAATTCACTGCCATCTAAACTCCATATGGTCACAAGAGATACCAGAAAATGAAAGAAGTTTCAGTCAAAAAGACACTCGCAGTAAAACTGAATTTTTAAAGCTACATCTGTCATATTATTTGTGCCACATGAATCATTTGGTTGCAATGAGGACAAAAGGAACCCAGTGCTAGGACTGTAGGATATGTGAGTATTTCGTGTGTGTGTGTGTGTGTGTGTGTGTCTTTCTCACAGAACATATGTTATCCCACTTGGATTTTGGCAAAGGTGAAGTTGGACCATGCAATAAAATAGTGTTACACAATCAAAATGTTGGGGTTTAGTCCTTATTTGAAGAAAAGCATTTGATTTGAATTTGGATTACGTGGCTGTGTTGACATTTTAGCTAGGCCTATAAAAAAAGATGCTTTTATCTTTTCCAAATCAGCTCTTCTTTTTCCCTCCTCCCCTGGTGTGTGGCACTCAACAACAGGAAGGGAAACTTTGCAGACAATAAATGCAGCCGAACCATGAAAAAAATAAAATGGAATCGCTCTGCAACTCACATGGTGTGGCTACAGCAAGGCAGATCCTACAGAGTTGGAAGCATATCACCCTGAGCATCTGCACCACTCCTCCTTGGAGAGTGCATACTAATCATCTCTCTTCATGGTCAGTAACCACATAAGGACACCACCAGACGATGCCAGTGGTTTTGATCCTGTAGCATTTATATGTTTCCCTGCAAAGATAGTCATGCCAGATAATATTCGTCAAACTTGTCCTTGGTCTTCTCTCTTGATTGAGGCAGATGTTTATTTTCCATCTGTACTGTATGTCAGTGCAACTGCAGCCTTCATCTGGCAAAGGGTGCCTGTGATATTATGAGGCCATCACATAAGCTGCTGGAAAGATTACTCTGGTGAATAAAATCAGTTTATGGCTAAAAACATTTATTCTTCATTTTGATAAGCTCTTAACAAATGGAAATTTGCTTTCTTCCACTTTTGCCAAGCATAGGACCATGTTTATTTCTCGCTATATGGGTCACGAAGGATTCCCAGCTGTTAGCTAGAGTCAGTTGTGCATTGCTGCACTCAACAACATCTGTTTCACAAAAACAGTATCCAGCTTTTAGCGCTCAAATGGAGGCTATACCATATGCCGGCAGACCACTTAGTTTTTACCTTGGGAACTAACTTTACTCTAGTCAAGGTAACAGAGGAAAAACTGAATATTTAAATGTTACCCAGCTTCAGTCACATTTTCATGTGGGCTTGTCATTTCCAACAATATACAGTAAAATTAGTTTCAAGCATATACCACAAGCTGTTCCTCTGTTTAATTATTAATTGGAAGAAAGTTTGTTTGCAAAACAGTCGAAGTGTATTTAGTGATAGACCCTGATGTTGAAAGTAGTGCCATCAGATGATTTTGCAAACAGAGCATATTATGGCTATGATAACCTAATATGTTGTCTTAGAAGTTTTTCATGTAATGAATATTTAAAAAATACTAAAGAACATTGAAATTCTATGTGTAGGTCTCTTAATTTTCTTAGTTCAAAAAATGAAGACATTGGTCCTATTTGTCTCTAAGGCCCATTCCAAGTGCTGTGATTCTGTAATAGTACATAATGATTACTCAGAGAAGTCTATGTATTTTCTCTATGGGCAGAAGCATTCATTTTTTAAGGTTTCTTTGCTGGTATGACAAATGCTAAGAGATTTTCCTGAGTCAAACTTTAATTATGAAGCCAGAGCATCAAGAAGGCCTTACCTGGACCTCAGTTGGGGAACATCTTAAGTCTCCTAATTTCACTTTCAAAGACAGTAAGAAATATGTCCATCTGGGGGACTGAATTTCTATAGAGACCCTAGAACAACCAAGTTAGAAGCTTGATGAATAATTACCACAACTAATTATTGGGTTATTCAGATTATCTGTGAACTTGCATATAAGATTATAAATCCACCTCTGGATTAATCACCCAATTAAAAGGAAGAAATAAATAGGTTTTAGCATGAGCAGGCTATTCCAATCCTTAACTTTGGTTACCTTCTTCTTTAGAGAATTGTGTGTTTTAAAAACTAAGTCAGGGTTTCTGGCTTTGGGGAGAAATGTGGAGAAATAGTTGTCAGGATCCTGGTGCTGAGACATCTTCCAATACCACTGCAGCCATATTTCTTGGGTGGAGCATTCCCCTCTGAGTGGGATCAGCCCGGGGAAAAGCATTTATTCCGCTCTCTAGAATCCTGATCACCCCACCCTGTGGTTCTTAAGCCCTGCTGAGGAATAAACAGCATAAACTGAGGGGTAGAGGTCTGGGCAGACTCAGGGGGTGTCAGTGACTGGCTTTGGGGCTGGGCTATTCCCCCCACTTTGGCATAAACCTGACTGGCACTTTCTCCTCATGGGGAGATTTGAAAGATCTCCTGGTTTTTGGATAGACCCAACCTCTAGGCTCTAGAGGTCCCACCCACCTGACTACTAGGGCTCTACCCTGCCAACTTCAGGGGAAAATCTGGAACAGATACAAATGTGTGACTCTGGGGCAAGGGATCACACCCACCATCTTCCCAGAAGCCTAAACGACACCTCCCCCTCATGGGGGATCCATTAGTTCCATCCTCCCAATTCTGTCAGAGGCTCTTTCAGTGACTGAGCCTTTTTAATAACTACCTAACAGGAAGCCAGCAGGTAGAGACAGGCAGAGGTGGATCCCAGGATGCCTTGGGATGTTTGTTGACCCACCCTTGGGCCCAATGCTGATAAAAGCCAGCCTTGGAGCGTAGCTTGGTCTTTCCATAAGAAGCCAAGCCCAGCAGACACAGCCACAAATTGTGATCATTGTAGCTTCAAACTGGTTGCTGAGGGCCAGGCATAGACAGCATCTGACATTGGCTTACCCCAGAGTCACTCCTAAGAAGCCCAGGACCAACACACCAAGTGGCCAGGTTCAGACAACATCAGAGCAGGATCCAACAAGCTTCACAAACAGCAAATCCAAAGGAAGATCGCAACAGGCAATAAGTCAGCGGAGGCCAACTCCACTTCTTTTTTCTTTTTATTCTTTTCTTTCTTTTTCTCTTTTTTATTTCATTTTTTTCTTTTATATTTGTATTTCTTTTTCATTTTGTTATTCAATTCTTTCCTTTTTTCTCCCTTTTTATTTTCTTACTAGAGGCCTGGTGCACGAATTCATGCATGGGTGGGGTCCCTCAGCCTGGCCAGCAACCGGGCCATCTTGTCCAGTCCCAATTGGGGCCAGCCAGCTGGGGGGAGGGACCCCAGGAGGTTGGCCGGCCACTGGAGGTTGGCTGTAGGAGCACACTGACCACCAGGGGGCAACTCCTGCATTGAGTGTCTGCCCTCTGATGGTCAGTGCGCGTCATAGCTACCAGCTGGTTGTCCTGTGGTAACAGTGGCTTAGGCTTTTATATATATAGATTCTTTATTTTTTCCTTTTAATATTTTTCTTATTATTCTTCTTATTATTTTACAATATTTTGTTTTCTCAGCACCTGTATAGGACCTTGCAAACCTTGGTTGGAGTTGAGCCTCACAGTCAACCAGCCTGAGGTTGATCCCATCCTCGAATGGACCAATAGTGATTAAGACCCAATAACAACAGGAGGGCCCACATGCATTCATGGCCTCCTGTGTCGTAAGATCTGAATGGCAATTTCATGACTAGGGTGTAACTCAAGCAAGATAAAACATAGCCTTTCATTCGCTTTGGGGCAATTTACTCAACTAGAGGTGTCTAAAACCTCCAATTTATAGTATTTTCTAGTCATGTTATAGGGACAGATGAGCTCATCAAATGGAATACATTTCAATTAAAGATACAAGAAATGAACACATGGCAAAAGGTTAATAGACCTTATAAAAATTAAATCTTTTATGTTACCAAAAAGTTGATGTTCTTAGTTCTTAAATTAATCCTTCTGCATTTCTACTGTTTACTGAGGTCAAACAGTTTCAGGGAGGGGATGTGGTTCTCAGAAATGTATTTTAATATGTGAACCAGCAAAGATATTCTCAAAGAAACAACTTAGTTATTATATAGTCATTTGTGTTGTATCATTTTATTTTTTAAATTAACAATTAGCTGCAAATCAAGAGAGGATGAAAAACAAAAGACAACCTAAAATAATAAAACTCACTTTCTAGGCTTTTGAAAAGAACTCTGGGAAACATTAGTCTTTAGCTGTTAATTGAAAATAATCTTACTTCCCTATAAGTATTTATCTTTGAGTTACTTATAAAGACCGAGAGTAACTTCTTAAGAAGCTTGAACAAAATCACTTCCTTCCCTTTTATCATTAATGATGATTGCGCAAAGCTCTGAGCAAATTTAAGTTTTATCATTGACAAACTAGGATTAGAATGTGCCATTGGCTTTCTTTGCATATTATATTTTTCAAAAATAAAGGAAAACTTCTGTATGTGTCTGTAATTCTTCTTCCTCTTCTCTTTATTTTCAAATATTTAGACAGAGAATGACTATATAATTTATTGTAAAAATAATTTAAAAACTTATTAAAAGAAAAAGGACTATAACTAAGAATTATTATACAACTGGTATAACTGGAATGTAGTGTTACCCTACTTAAAGAGCACTTTGAGCTCATCTTTCTTTTATTGTTAACTGTAGAAAATGGGTTACAAACTCTTTTGACAGCATTTATGTCAAGTTCAAAGTTTTTCTTCTCAGTCCCCATTTGAAAATTACGTGTAAAAAGACATTCCTTAGGAGCTATGTGAGGTTTGATCCATGAGCACAAATGCTCCTAAAAGTAATTATAGAAAACAAATTCTTTCATCTTGATGACACAGTCACCTGTTTCCCCATTTATGGGCTAATTATTGAGAACTTAAAAGATTTGGTCTGTATTGATTCAGCAAGACCCACAATTCATTGCCTTGCTAGTCTGTCATTTGGTGAGCAAATATTTAGAAAATGTGGATAAAAGGGCTGTGTTGAGGATGGCTCATGGTGCCATGGCAATACCTGTGAGGGGCACCACGCTTGGACATGGGGTGAGGGAGTGTTGAGGGGATGGCTTCCTGGAGAAGCAAGAAGTTAATGATGACTTCATAGTCAAGTGAAAGTGAAAGAACATTTACAGGGATGGGCTGTAAGATGGCGAAGAAAGAGTGGGATGAAAAGGTTTTCAGGAAGAGGGAACAGCATGCATACAGGCCCCAGGGATAAAGAGATCGAGGGAATTAAAGGTAGTTTGGCATGAGAGAGAGTGTAGTGGGGGAGAATGTAGAGACAGCAGGTAACTGGGGTTGGAGAGGGTGACCAATTTGGAGTCCCAGGCCTAGCCCAGGCAAGAAATAGCACTGGGCTGAATCAAGGAAGTGAGAGTGAAGACACTAGATCGACAGCTTGAGGGAACTTCCGAGTACCATATTGTAGTCTTTGCGTGAGGCAGGATCAAAAAGAATATTGGCTCCCAGTTGTTTTAAACCAGATAGTTCTGCCTGTGATTTCTAGTGTGTGCTCAGCTGCAAAGCAAACGTTTCTCAGCCATAGCACTGATCTGATAGATGATACCTAACACCCACACCCAGTGGGGAGAAGCTGGTTTTCTTCCATACCTGAGCACTTCACAGAAGTCCTCCAGTCATCCCAAACCCCAGTTCAGGGGTATAGGAAGGTGTTTAGTTACCTCTACCTTTTGTATTGTATTTTAAGAGTAAATTTTGTTTAAAATGTAAAATCCCTGGGGATTTTCAAAAGTTCAGTTAAGAACCAAAACTTTTATTTACCACTTACTGTACCAAATAATGGGTGCAAAGGACATTACTAGTCCATTCTTGACTTTTGGGAGCTCACCACCTGCTAGGGGGATTGCAACAACACACCAGCAGATCACGCACAGGGCGGGGAAGGTGTTCATTAGGTGATGTTCTATAGAAGATCCAGAAAAACCCTTTCTTACGAAAGTGAAATTTCTGCTGAAATGTTTAATATCAATTCCTTTTTTCATTGGCATAGATAGGGGTATGTGTGTGCATGTATATCTGGTAAAATATATGCGGGGAATTTTCTGAAAAAGGGAAAGAAATAAAAGAATTGTGTGATAAAATAGTAATTGGGCTCTAAAGAAACCCCAGTTTTCCATGACACCTCAATACCTATCAGCTGCTGTGTCCATTTTGGTCCTAGCCCCTCTAATCTGTAACAAAGTCATCTATATAGACCAATGGTCCTTCCTTTGTTTTCAATCACTGGCCCCATGATAATCAGGTAAAACCAAAAATCCTTTCCTTAGGAAAAAAATCTAATCCAAATTTTTGCACAGAATTAAAGAATATTTTTTCTCCTCTAAATTTCTATACAGAATTTATGGACTCCCTGATACCCAACTATGGAATCCTATTTAAGAACCTCTGCTCCATAGCGAACTCCCTGAGGGTAGGAGACGGATGAGAGATATCATCATATTCATGCTTTATTCCTCCTTCTGGCTGAAGGTAAGACAATTTTTTTTTAACAAATAGCAAATAGTAATAATAAAACTGATTTTATCATCTAACATGTATTAAGTGCTTACTAATTGCAAAATTTTTTCTAAGTCTCATATAGCTAATTAAATTCACAGAAACCTTTGAGGTAGATTTTATTATTTATCTTTTACAGATGAGAAGCAGTTCAGAAAGGTTGTGTAACTTCTTCATGGCATAAGCTCAGAAGTGATAAAACAAAGTTTCATACCCAGACATACTAGCACCCAAACCAGTGTTTTCTACAATTATGTTAGGGAATAAATAAATGAATGAATTAAAGCCTTTTCAAATGTCATAAATCTAGCCAAGGTTTAAGTTGTATCTTCTTTAAATTCTTCTAAAGTATTTACCTAAATTTAGCTAGGAGATGGAGATGGTAATTCAGATTTCCTACAGCTCAAATGCATGAGAAAAGAACTTTTGCTGTTCTACAGCTGAGGAAAAAAATGTGCCAGGAAATCCCAGCTTTTCCTATTCTATAGATTATGAATACCAGTAACCTCCCTGTAGGTCTTTTCATTCATCCCTTGTTATTAAAAACAAATAGTTTCATTTATAGATAATAAAGAACATTATAAACTGATGAACAAAAATAGATATAGAGGCAGAGAAGAATGAAACAGACTGTCAAAAGATGATGGCGGGAATGCTGGGGAGGGTTGGAGGGTGGAGGGAGGTAGGAGATCAACCTAAGGACTTATATGCATGCATATAAGCATAACCAATGGACGCAAGACACTGGGAGGGGAGTGAGGGCATGTGGGGGAAGGGATGAGGTAGGGGAGGCTGGGGGAGGTCAGTTGGGAAAAAAAGGAGACATATGTAAACAATAAAAAGAGGAAAACAAACAAAAACAACAACAACAAATAGTCTATCCTGTGATTCCCAAGGCAAAAAGTTCCAAGCATCTAAGATAATCAAATGTCACCATGGAGTTATTTTTAAAGGTAGATCACAGGTTCTTCCAAATCAACTAATATTTCCCAACAGAGAAATGCACACCATTACTAGATTTTTTACTCCCGTTTTCCTTCTCCATTGGTATTTTTATTGTAATTTGTTGCTGCTCTATTTCCCCCATTTTTAGTTCTCTATTACGTTCATTTAAGTTCTCCCTAACCTATAAGCCTTATGAGCTTTCTATAAAGAAAGCAGGAAAGATATTAAAAATAAGAGGATTTTCCAGGTGGGTTCTCCCAAGCTCTCGCTTCTCTCATTATAATAAAGATTTTACAGTTACATCTGCAAGGTTCTTCAAAAAGAAAAAGGTTTATAAAGGGGAAAGATAAAAAAGAGCCTGAGATATGCCATCACTCTTCTCCCACCACCGTCCAGATGTGCAGAGGCATTAGAGGATGGTACAGAGACCATGGTGAGATGGAGTGGGTGTGCACTAGAACGCTCAGCTCCCTTCACCAAAGTATCAGATTCACCTTTCCTTCCAAAACGGATGTTCTTACCTATAAGTGAGCCCAGTTAAAAGTATCCATCCCATATTTATGTATCATATTACATATTTTGAGATTCAATTAATTACCAAGAATTAAGGAAAGCACACAACAAATCATTCGTCTCTAGATAGCACACAACAAATCATTCGTCTCTAGATATCCAACCTGTAGCTGAAATGACAAGGGGGGAATGTCCATTTCTTTTCATGTTGCTATAAAACTGCTCTAAGAGTTATTTTATTAAAATTCTCTAATTTTTATATTTGCTAATTAGATATGTCAATGGAACAAACGTCCAAACCTGTAGAGAATTTTTATGAGTTTCTCTGAGCCAAACACTGATGACAATTGCTGGGAAGCAAAATTTCACAGGTTGGGAAAATGTTCCAAAGAGTGGCTGATTTTATACATTACCATCAAAGCAGGAGGCCTGAGGAGGTTACACGGACTCTATTAGTGGTAGGATAAGGGGGTGGGAGAAAGCAAAATGGGGAGGAAATCTCTGGGATTGGATAAGAAGTAAAATGGAGAGATACATACTTCTTTTATGTTAGTGGGTATAGGATAGTTAGTAATGAGCATTTATGGCACATAGAGATTGTAGAAGGGGAACAAAATAACAATGAACAAATAGCAATGAGGGGTTCTGTGGTTTCTTGCTTTTGTGTGGAGATTGTGCCCTGAGGGGTCTGGAAAAGATTACTGACACTCTCAAGGTTTGTTATCTTAGATGCAAAAAGACAATAGACAGGCTCACTTAAGGTGAAGATTGACTTTGTCAAGGAAGGTACTGGCCTACCTGTCAGGACTCACTAACAGATCAACATGTGTGGTTACTGTCAGTCTCTGTGTTTGTCTGGTTTAGTGTGTGTTCCCTTTTTTCATCCATAGATAAATGTTGTTCAATATTTGCCTATCTGTAAGTATGAACATTTGTGTAGAATTGTTAAATAGATGGGCAAGTGACTAAGATTATAACAGGGGCTCTGACTTCTGCTTTCAGATGAACATTTCACATTATGTATTTTGGTATCAAGAAAACTTAACCAGTCATGTGAAACTAGCCTAGGATACTTTAAAATCATCTTTCTTTTCACTTATTGTCTTGATCTACTTGCTATGGAATAAGAAGGACAGGAAAAATAAAATAAAAACATTTAAATATTGAAAGTTAACAATGTTCTCATAAATTAGAAAGTTGACATTTGAAATTATCCTCATATTAAATTAACTGAAGGAGCAGTTCCAAAGCAAATAATGTGTCTGAGAATAGTCATATTCATTCCTGAATTAGTGTCATTATTTTACCTACAGAAAGATAACAAATCAACATCCCGAAGAAAAGAGGGCAGTTTTCTACTTCTAGATTTTCCATGGGCATGAATTAAACCTTCAAAAGAAGTTTTTGTGGTGCTTGCATCAGTAAGAGACATGCTGATCTAGTTGAAGAACTCCTTCACTAGAAGGCCTACATATTGCTAACAGCGGAAACAAAGTACCTAGCTCTTAGAGCAAGGGCCTCAGTGACAAACTCACTAGGTGTGATGCAACCATAATATAGAGAATCATGCAATAACAATTATGGTTAGAAAACATGAGTTCTATAGAAAACAATTCATAATAGAGGAATGAGAGAGAGAAAAAGTGACTTTTTTCCCCTCCAGATTTACCCTCAACCTTACTCCACAGAGTGGTGATAGAGCCTTATTTGCCCCCATCTCTTCCATCTATCCAGAAATAGACACTGAACGTAACTCCGCCCCCAGGTGTCCTACCATGAATGAAAGAAAAGCTAGAGCAAGACAGGGGTGCCTGTGGGGCTAAGACACACATCAGGGTAGATGCTTGGTAAACAGATCACCAGAGAAGCAAGGTGATTTCAGTAGATGACAGGTTCTACTGGAAAATGACATGAGGTACTGGGAGAGTGTCAGGGGAGGCTAACCTGAATTAGGATTGTTAAAGAACACAATTCAACCAAGTAAATTTAAAGATCTAATTGACTCTATTAAGTGATTCATGAATTGGGCAGCACCCCATCTAGCAACTAGAAGGGTACTCCCAGGGGTAGTAAAAAAAATAGAAGGATTTTGTAGAAAGAATAGGAAGGGTTATTTTTAGACCAGGATTTTACAGAAAGAATAGGAAGGGTTATTTTTAGACCAGGATTTTACAGAAAGAATAGGAAGGGTTATTTTTAGACCAGGACATTTTCTTTTTTGGAGGAAAGAACTGCAAGGGTTTTTATCAGACAGATTGCCTCTTCTTTCATTGGGGAGAGGGGATAGAGAGGGCCCTCATGACTGATTACCTCATTAGTACTGACTAGAAAATTCCAAATTGGTTGATTAAGATTATATTTCTAAGAAAGGTTGAGATAGCAATTAGGTCAAGTATGAAATCTAGGTTTGTTGTCACAGGCTTGAGCATAAGTGATGCCATTTTGGGCTTGTGATTTTCTCTGTAACAGAATTTAGGAAAAGACCTCTCTAAGGAATGAGATTGGAGTTAGAAGGAGCCAACTATGCAAAGATCTGGAGAAGGTACATTTCAGGCAGAAAGCAGAGCAGATACTCAGACTGAGAGATGGGAAAAGGCAGCAGGATAAAGGAAAATTAGAGGGAGCCAGTGAGTGAACAAAGGTGAGAAATGATGCAATGAGGCCAGAAAGGGAGATAAGAAATAAAAGCCAATCTGTCCATTCTGACAACAATTTTCATGGGTGGCTTATGGGAGACGTCATACTTGGATTTATAAAGCTAGATAGGGCTCTTCAAGTTGAACTCAGCCCACCCCATACACAAACAGCCAGATAATAAGCCCTGACCCAATACCTCTCATACTTGCCAAGACAATGATGCAACTCACTTTTTACTACATGCTCTTTCTCTAATTTTTCCAGTTGGCTCTCTAAACCCTGTCTACCACTCTGTAATTCACCCCTAGGCTCCTTGACTATCTAGCTTCAACCAACAATGCTTCTCCAAACTACCTGCTAGAAAGACATATCTCTGCCCGTAGCATGGGCCAGAAGGGAACAGGGTAGCCAAGCCTGACCCTCAGTTCACTGCTGAGGGAAGGCAACTGGATAAAAGGAAGACATCCTCACTCCCCACTGTAGCCTGGTAACTGCTGAATGGAATGAAGGAACAATGAGCAGGAAGAATGACTGCCATGAAATAGAATCCAGAGCCACATGGGAGCCCAGGGAGGGCAACAAATGCAGGTAGAGGCAAAGGCCATGGCTGCGGCCTAGTATCATGACCCTGTTTTTCCTCTCTATCTCCCAGAGAGAGGATGGCAGCTTTGGTTAGTGTATCAAGTTCCATATTCTCTCTGGTGATGCAGCTGTTGGAAGTTATCTCCATCTCCAGACTAAATTGCAAAAACTATATGTACTCATCTTTGTATCTTTAGGAGTAGCATATGTTAGTTGCTCAAGTAATAGTTATTAAATGATTTATGTTCAATGATGTTCATCACAGCATTTTAATGGAATAATCAGAAGCTGCTTAAACATCCCATTTTGATACAACCATAATATAGAGAATTGTGCAATAAAATTATGTTTTAGAAAACATGCATTCTATAGAAAATAATTCATAATAAGGAGAGAGAGAGAGAGAGAGAGAAGAGAGAGAGAGAGAGAAAGAGAGTTTCCCTCCAGATTTACCCTCAACTTTACCCCACAAGGTGGTATTAGAACCTTGTTTGCCTGAGACAGTCCCAGTTTATACTATTGTCCTGGGTTTATTGGCATTATGAGTAATTTACTCCTTCCCACTCTCAAAAGCATCCTATTCTTGCAATAAATTTTAAAGTCACCCTTTGGTTCTGAGTCCCTCAGGGAGTCCCAGGTGTAATAGGCATCATAGCCTGGTCTCTTGCTCCCTGGTTTCTGGCTGAGCTGATCCAGGAGGAGCACAGACTGGTGATTGACAGTAGGAAGGAGGCTGGTGGGGTACAAGAGTTTACTCGCCCAGCTCCTTCTCCGCAAAGCCAGTCTGGGCCTGCTGTGTCTCTCTGCCAAAAGGCCAGGCAGCTGTTTTCACACCTGGAGTTTCTCTACCTCCAGGTCCCAGGACCTCTTCCTCCCATTACCTCATTAGGCTTCTAGGTAAAAATCAGGCTCCCTGCTGTTCCCACTGTCTCTTCCAGTTTCCCTACAACTAGCCCACATCTTTGTAAACAGTCTCTTTATGAAACTCTCCTCACAATGTCCCAATGTGAGTGTGCCATCTGTTTTCTGCTGGCAACCTGGCTGATTATCAGAGACAGCAACAGAGAGATACAGAGACAGAGAAAGAGAAAAAAAACATTACCAAAATGTTCTCAGTGGTTATCTCTGTGGGGCAAAAGTATAAGTGATATTCATTAGGAAGCGTTTGTTTGTGCTTTGCTGTTTTCTAATTTTTCTCCATTTAGCATGTATTTGTATTTAGAGAAATGATACAAAATAAGGTGCAAATTTGCTGAAGAAACTAATAAATTACCGAAATACCTTTTCCCTACCTCTAGAATCAGCGTTCATGTTCAAGCTTAATTCATGTTCAAACTAAAATGTGCTTCTTATGAGCCTGTGTCCAGTTTAAAGAGTATTGCTATCATGCTTGCTATTTATTGAACAATCACTATGACATTCTTTCTAGGTACATCATTTTATTTAATCCTTACAACCAAAGATAGATGTTACTAATCCCATATTACAGAAGAGAAAAGGAAAGCTCAGAGAAATTATGTCATCTGCCCACGGCCATTTAGGTAAGAAGAGGCAAAGCCAAGGGTTAAGCCCATGCTCCCAGCCACTCCCTCCCATAAATTATATAGACATGCGCATAGACACATTAATTAAAGCATGGCATAAAATCCCTTTGAGAACAGAATGTTCTTTTGTTCTGAAAAGTTAATTGGCCTTTTGATTATGCAAATATAAAGTAAAAAAAAATTCTGTTCTCCCTGTCTTTAGAGAACGGGACTTGGATAGGAAAGCTGTGCTCAAGGGGACTCCTAGACGCAGTGACCCCAGAGCTTAGAGGCAGGGAGGCACCCAGCGTTAAGGAGAAAAGCTACTAGTAGGCTACTCTAGTAGAAGAGCCGAGCCTCTACCGGTAATTTCCTAGAGTCCTTTCTACTAGGTGTGGTTTGCGTGTTTTTTGGACTGTAATAGCCATTTGGTGTTTCCCAGCCTTCGGTACATCTAGTTAAGTAAGGTTTGTCCTCCTCTAGGCTGAGGTGAATAAACTGCAATCTCTTTCCTCACGTAGGATAAGGGGAGGAAGAGCAGGCCGGCAGGGCTGTGGAGCAGTGGTCCAGAGCTAGACTACTGGCTGGGCAGGTGACCTCCAAAACCGATCTTTGGAGCATGTGTGCATTCCCTGGGATTTCCAGTAAGACTAGTGCCTCTTCTATCATTGCATTTAGATTCTTTTCATGAAGTGGTACTATTATATCTGTCAACTGGAGGTCAGGGCCTATGTCTTGTTTTGTATTTGTAGTCTCTGTCCCTAGCACAGTGCTTAGCATATAGGAAGAACTCGTTATACTTCTTTTAAACTAAAGAGAAAAAAAACAACCCAGAAAATATGCTTTAAAAATAAATTATTCAGACTTATTTTCTCATTTTAGGAATTCTGTAGCAACGTATGCATCAGGAATTACATCTAAAATCTTAAGATTTTATTTTACAACATACATTTCTGAAGTTTTTTTTTCTTCTAAATCAAGTATTAAAGTGTTTCCCTATTAATTAAAATTTTGGGAACTATTACATTTGCTCTAAATTGTAATCAAATGGGTTTCCATAAAACAGAAAACTTAGCCCTTTTTTAAAAAGAAAAATGAATATTTTTAATTCAATATTGATAGTATTTCATATTAGACAGTGATATTTAATCATTTAATTTAGTCACAGCATGTTAATATTAAAAGTTAACATCTTATTTTGGCAGTAATGTTTAATGGAGTCTAGAAAAATAGCAGTCCATAAACAACATTTATAAAGCATTTATTATATGTCATGCTCAGTGCTTTATAACAAACTTAATCCTCAGAAAATCTCTGGTAGTTGAGTGCCATTATTCTAATTTTAAAATGAGGAAATTGAGTCTCAGAGAGGTCAAATAACTGACTCCAGGAAGCATTATTCCACCTCTTTTCAGGAGGTAGATTTGCCAAAATACATAACCATGATCATAAATATCTTCCACTTCCTCATTCTTACCTCTGAAGCCATCCATCCTGCGTGCTAAGAACTTCCCTTTTTTCTTTTCACTCGGAACTTTGTTATGGAGATTAAAAGGGCTGGTTTATGCAACCAACTATTAAGAAATTGGGGGAAAAATAACATTTGTCATAACAGTTCCCTCTAAATGTGCCTTTGTGAATGCCGGGAGGACCTAGAAGTCTTTTAGAGGTATCACTGAAATGGTCCCTCCCACACAATGCACTCATTGGATCCTTCCTTCAACACATGAAGTCTCTCTTTATAGAAAGATTCCATCTCCCCTAGTTTAAACATTAGCAAGCTTTACTCACCTGAAACACAGGTAACAAACAGAACCTGTCAGGGGCACATCCAACAGAAGAAGGCACTTTGGAGTTCATTCACGTTGCTGATGTGTGAAACCTCCCTCCCTCACTCCGAGCGTAGTTATACCTACATAGCATTTGCCTTTAACATATTTCTGTGTATTCGTTTAAAATCCTCTTCACATAAATAGCAGAACATTGCCAGAGAGAAAAACAGTCACGCCTCTCAGATACAATGACAGTCACAAGAAATGGCAGCCGAGAGCCAGGGAAGACACCAGGAAACTGCAGAAGCAGGTAGAATGTTAATATTAATTAGTAACATATTTAAGGAGAAGCTAGGACCAATACACTAGACTATCTTTCCATTTGAAATGCTCAAATAAGGATGCTATGAGAACAAAGATTCCTGACCAGAGCTTACTGCTTTAGTCCAGGATTCTACTCAGGATTCTACCTCTCCTAGTAATGCCATATCGAAATTGCATTAAAGCTTTTTAAGACTGAGTAAAAGGCAGATCTCAAACAGTCCTGCAGTATTATAGGTAAGGACTCACTGCAGATGATAAATATGTTTTAATTAAATAGGGAGGCAAATGGTCTCAAGCTGAAGCTTGCAGTTAACCAAGCCCTAGACATTAGCTTCACAGGCAAGTGGGACACGGTTTACTTTCCTCCTTTCTCAAGTTAGCTTAAGGCTAAATAGCGTTTCTCATCTGTTACTGTGTGAAATAAGGAGGTTGTGTTGCTTTAAAATAGCTGTCAGGTAGGGTGTGTACACACGTGTTTGAGTATATGTGTGTGTGTGTGGTTAACTAATTTTTTGTGGCAAAGAACTACTATCATTGATGAATCAATTTCATTTAACCAAATTAACTCTGTTAGTTACATGAAAGATTAGGCACTATTATCTTATACTGGTATGCAGAGAGTTGTACAGAAGCACAAAATGTACATCAAGGGCCAATTACACATGAAGAACTATTGATAATTATGAGAGCTGGTTAATATTTCTGAATTATTAAGTCTGACAGCATAATCCTGCTTTCTGTGTTGTTTGGTCTATTGATACCAGATGTTTAATGCATAGTAAAATGTGACAGTTCAGTAGAAGTTAATGCTCTCCTGAAAAATAAAGGAAATTACTTGGTGCAATATGAAATGCGGCAAGCAGAAGCTGAAAGTTACAATTGGCTTTAAACTAAAGGGTCGCTGTAAATCTGAAAGCTTATCCAACTTCAAACATTGTTATCTCTTATTCCAGCATGCAGCGGGGTTTAGAGGGCTGGGGTAGCTTTCCACCACGACAGCTGGTTAGAGATTGCCCCTTCTCCTGTCATTATGTTTGACATCAAACACCCCTTCCCTCAAATGCTGAAACTGCTATGTATCCCTTCTGACAGTTCATGTCCCAATGTCATTGGAACTCTCCCACCTGTGAGGGTGTTATTTTGGGGTCATGGGTCATTTGCCATCAAGCTGATGGTTAGTACTGGTTCACTGATGCTGCTGCTAAAGTTTTTAGTACTCAAAAGCAGTTTCTACAAAACAGCATCAGAGATCAGTGAGAAACATGCACCTGGCTAGATTTTAAAAAGTACTAATTGTAAAATTCACTTATAGACACAAAAGAGAAAAATTCACATTGGCCAATTATGCATGATATACCATACATGATTATAAGAGTGGATTAATGTTCTTGAATTATTAACTCTGACAGCACAATCATCATTTTTTTCTTGGTTCTTCTGATGATACCAGATGTTTAATGCAGAGGAAAATGTGACTGTTACACTATATGTTGTACTTATGGCTAGAAAACAAAAAGTACAGGCTATCATTGTGACTATGAAAGACATATGTATCATGTAAGACAAAAGAGATGTCTTCTTCAGGATTTTCATTCTCAGTTAAAGTAGGTGAATTTCCATAGAATATATGGGTAAGCGGGAATTTCCTATGACAAAAGGGATTGCATTTCATTGCTTGGATAATAAAATGTGTCACTTTTGTTAATTGGTATCATTAGTTGCAGAGGTGATGGGATGGGATGCTTCAGACTCTGCCCACATAAACTGAAATTTCAGTTGTATCAACCCTGGTCAGTGAAATGTCTTAATGGTAATAGCTGACTAATGACATGAGATATGCTAAGTATACTATGTGTATTATGTTAACCTTAATACTACCCTTGTGAAGTGGGAATTATCGTTATCCTCATCTTGCAGATAAAGAATGGACACAAACAGGTTAAGCGAGTTGCCCAAGATCATACAAATATAAAGTGCCAAGAGATTTGAACCGAAGGGGTTTGGTTTCTAATCTGCACTCAAAAAACATGCTAATACCATCACTACAGCCAGTTTAGCCCTAACACCCTCATTCTCCCCTTTCCCTTACCACCAGCCTAACTGTTGTTTAGAAAATAACATCATGGCTCTAGCTGATGGGAAGGGGGAGAAAGCCTCTCTTGTCTTGCTAACAGACTGTAGAGCTAAAGGAGATGCTACCATTATCACAGGCATGCAGTTTTGCATGCTCTCATTCTTCAAACATTATTCATTCTTCATGGCATAAATGAGCTTTTTCAGGTAAAACAGAATCTCTTATTTACCAGACCATTCAATTCTACCATCATTCACTAGCTAGAAGCTTAGTAATCAAATTTCAATTTTAAAAGAACTTAAGCAAATGTGAAAAGAGAAAATGCTGAGACCAAAGATGTCTGTAACTTTGCCAGGACATAGTAGTTAGTCCTATATAAGTAGCAAGACTGGCTGTATCAGCATTTGTTTACCTTGAAATAACAAAATATAAAACTCCAAAGTAGAGGAAGACATGACTATGGAAGAATGGTCACAGGGACACAGGGGTGCTTGGGGAAAGAGTACTGATGGCCACGGAGTGTGAGCAGCCTCTAGAAGCTGGGAAAGAGTGTCTAATACAACCTTAAGTAACAAGAGGGTACATCTTTTATCGGTTTCTGATCTTAAGAGAGATTGCCTGCAGACCATTTCCACAGAAAGAAGGATGCAGGTGATAGGCCTGGAAGTGCATCTAATATAGAAGTGGGGCATGAAAACTATACAAATCAACTGAAGTCAAAGTTAAGTCAGGGGCCTGCTATGTGCTGCCTGACACAGAACTTGGCTGACCGGAAATGCAAGCAGATCACAAAGAGCCTCTGGCAAAGATTAATAGCTACTCACCCGTACCTTATCATTTTCTCATATTGTACCATAAAAGAAAACACTAAATACACCTTACAAAGGCTAGAGTGAATCCCAATCTTTTTTCTACTCTATTTCCCAATGCCAGCATGTGTGGACATGCACACACACACACACACACACACACACACACTCAAAAGACTTTCAGGTGTTTTTCCACTTAGTTTTCAAATTCTGATATTTTTAGATAGAAAAACAAGATTTTTATCTTAGCAAAATATTTTTAAAGAAAACAATTACTTTTATTTATGAGGAGAATGTATTTATATAGAAATGATTGTTCAAGTTTATTTTTAGGTAGTTTATATTATTACAACACTGCCATCAGGATTTCACTTACGAATATGGATGTCTCTCCAAGCAAAGACATTCTTCAGAGGGAAGGGAGTGGTAAGTTCCTAGAAGGAAGAAAGGGAGAATGAACCTTGAAGGACAATTAGCAGTTCCTCACAGAGTGACACTTAGTATTCTCCCCCACTTGTTGAGAAAATGGTTGGTAAAGTCTAATAAAACTCAGGAATATAATGCAAGGGACTGCGTGGAGGTTGTGAGCACTGAAAGAAAGAATGAATTTCAGGCTGTCATTTACATGGTTCAGCCAGAAGCTACAAGAGCCCAAAAATGGAAGAGGTTAGGAGAATGAATGTATCTGAGAATTCGCAGAAATCTTGAGGATTACTTTGGATTCCTATACACCAGGGGATTGAGATGTTGGAGGAAATTTCCACTGAACTGGAAGTGGTAGAAAGTTCCTCAGCAAGATGGAGTCTGGGTCTCATTATTAACGTTTGGAAGATGCTACAATTTGCATAGACAGGACTTTCTTTATTTGGAAGTTTTAGGCCATGAAGAAAGAACGAATTATTAAAGGTCTATGTAGAAAAAAGACTAAGAAGAAAAGACTTGGCGTATTTGAGAATTGCCTCTCTATGAGAAATAGTTTATTTCCAATATTTCTAATGACAGAGTACATGGGCAGCAACCATTAAATTTGGGAGTGGTATTTTGGAATTCAGAGCAGTGTTTCCCAGTCCTGGTTAAACATCACATTCACTCATGGAGGGTTTTTTGTTTGTGTTTTTTAGTTGTTGTTGTTTTTTTAAATATTAATGCCTGAGCCCATTCAAATCTAATTGAATTGAAATCTTTTCTACAGGTGGGGCCTGGGCATTGGCATTCTCTGTGCTGTATTCCAAGCATTGAGTGACTTTAGTGACACGTCAGTATTGAGAACAACAATACCACCCGTTTCAGTGGAGCATTTAATTAGGCTTCCTACTGACCATACTGTAGCTGTCTGAGTGTTTATTCTTCTTTATTGATTATGTATAATTGTAATCTGGAGAATTAAAAAACTTGCCCAGACTGAGAAACTAATCTAAGAATTTCAAACAAACCTTGGTTTGCTGAAATATTGCTTGCAATGACTTGAATATTATTTTAATTTCCCTTGTTATTAAAAACAAGGAAGGTACATTTTGTAATAAGCTTATTCATTTGCATTTTTTAAATAATATATATCTTTATTGATTTCAGAGAGGAAGGGAGAGGGAAAGAGAGATAGAAACATCAATGATGAGAGAGAATCATTGATTGGCTGCCTCCTGCATGTCCCCCTACTAGGGATCAAGCCTGCAACCTAGGTATGTGCCTTTGACCAGAATCGAACGTGGGACCCTTTAGTCCGCAGGCTGATGCTCTATCCACTGAGCCAAACCAGCCAGGGCTCATTTGCATTTTTGATAAAGATGTTTCCTGATAATGCAAGTATTATCCTGAAAATTTAAGTGTTCCAATCTCTGGTAAAGTTAAAGAAGCATATAACTGGAAATTTGCACAAATACAAAACACAGTTTAAAAGTGGAAATCTTCTAGAAGCTGATGATATAAGTAATAGAATTTGTAATGAGAAAATAATGTTTTCTCTAGTTAGAAAAATTAATTTATAACTTCTTCATTTTTTAAAACTATGTTACCTAGTGCATCATCTTATTAGTTGACAACTTTGAGATAAAGTTAAATATTCAGATTTTAATTTATTTTTTAAATTTTGTTTCATTGCTTATAGTATTACAACTAGTGTTAGATAGGTCTCCATTTTTCTCCCTTGACCCTCCCCCCTCCTTCCTCCTCCCCAGTTCTTGTGTCCATTGATTATACTCATATGCATGCATGCAAGTCCTTCAATTGATCTCTTAACCGCCCCCCCAACCCTTCTCAGCCTTCCAGCTATAGGTTGACAGTCAGTTCAATGCTGTTCTGCCTCTGTATCTGTTTATTTTCACCAATTTATAGTGGTCTTTATTATCCATAGATAAGTGAGGACATGTAGTATTTTTCTTTCATTGACTGGCTTATTTCACTTAGCATAATACTCTCCAGTTCCATCCATGCTGCTGCAAATGGCAAGAATTCCTTCTTTTTTACAGCAGCATAGTATTCCATTGTGTAGATGTACCACAGTTTTCTAATCCATTCATCTGTTGATGGGCACTTAGGCTGCTTCCAAATCTTAGCTATGGTAAATTGTGCTGCTATGAACATAGGGGTGCATATATCCTTTCTGATTGGTGTTTCTGGTTTCTTGGGATATATTCCCAGAAGTGGGATCGCAGGGTCAAATGGGAGTTCCATTTTCAATTTTTTGAGGAGACTCCATACTGTTTTCCATAGTGGCTGCACCAGTCTGCATTCCCACCAGCAGTGCAGAAGGGTTCCTGTCTCTCCACATCCTCGCCAGCACTTGTTGTTTGCTGATTTGTTGATGATAGCCATTCTGACAGGTGTGAGATGATAGCGCATTGTTGTTTTGATTTGCATTTTTCGTATAATAAGTGACTTGGAGCATGTTTTCATATGTCTTTCGGCCTTCTGTATGTCTTCTTTTGAAAAGTGTCTATTTAGGTTCATTGCCCATTTTTTTATTGGATTGTTTATCTTCCTTTTGTTAAGTTGTATGAGTTCCCTGTAAATGTTGGAGATTAAACCCTTATCGGTGATATCATTGGCAAATATGTTCTCCCATGCAGTGGGTTTTCTTATTGTTTTATTGATGGTTTCCTTTGCTGTGCAAAAGCTTTTTATTTTGAGGTAGTCCCATTTATTTATTTTCTCTTTAGCTTCCGTTGCCCTAGGAGCAGTATCAGTGAAGAAATTCCTTCGGCACATGTTTGCGATTTTGCTGCCTATGTATTCCTCAGATTTTAATTTGTTGTGTGTGTGTTTTTTTTTAATCTGAGGATCTTAACCTGGATATGTTATTTTGAAGTTTAAAGTTGGGTAGGGGTGAGGTAAATTTGGTATACTGGAAGTGAACATAAAGTACTCCCTAATACCTACAGATAAAATTGTTCTCAAACAAGATAAGCTAATAAAAGGTTGATCATTTAGGGGGGGGAAATCTCACAAATCAAACCCCCAGAACATTTTATGACATTATCTTAAAAATATGTCCAGAATTTGACTACTTCTCACTTCAACCTGCCAGGCGACACACCCGGGATCCCCGTCCATTCTAACCAAGTATGCCAAGAATGTAAGGCCCTGACCATCCTCACTCAGGGCATCTCTTAGGGTTGTGCTTATAGTGAGCACCCTGAAGGGACAGGGAACATCACGCTCCAGGACAAGGAGCAGCTTTGCTTACTGTCTGCTGCTATAAAATAGATGGATTTCCTGAGCTCAGTGTTCCTCAGCTGCAGCACATGCCCACCAATTATGTGGCACTCATCTGGGCCCATCCATATAGCCTCCAAGGGACTTGGCAGGACAAGGGGAGCTAACAAACATGCAGCTTGAGCCGCTTGCTATGCCATGAGTAATAAAGTCCTTTGTTCCTGACCCAAGAGTCTCATGTCTTTTGCCAGAATCTATGAAAGTTACAGTTTAATGTATTACCTTTATCAGTAGAGTAAAATCAAATCCCAGATTCCTGACACTCATCCAATACCGCCCTAACTCAAGACACCATCCTTTCTGACCTGGATGGTTATAATAGTTTCCTCATTGGTCTTCCTGCTTGCACCCTTTGCTGACCGTTTTTAACACCAAACTCAGAATAAGTCTGTTAAATTCTCATTATGTCACTCCTCTGTGTAAAACTCTTCAGTGATTCATATCTTGTTCAGAATGAAATTAAAAGTTTTTACAATGAGACAAAGGCCCCACATTATCCCTCTTGACTTTACCCCATTACTTTCACCATTGTCTGTCCTATTGGCACTGTCCTCTTTTCCCAGGCACATTCCACGGTCCCTCAGTTGTTCACTAGGTCAGCTCCCTCACCTCCTGCAGGTAGTAACTCATTTCCTGAGGAAAGCCTTTCCTGCCCATCCTGTATAAAATTTCCACAACTCTACTTATCCTTCAACATTTCATGTTCTCCTTCCTTATTTTTGTTTTAAGTCTTAGTCCTTATAACTCATTACGTTTACTGTCTTTCTTCCTATCTTAGATAAGATATAAGCTCTATGAAGGAAAGAAATGTTTTTACTTCGGTATATCTCCAGCATGTATAACAGGACCTGACATATACTAGCAATACATATTTATTGTATGAGTGAATGAAGAGGGCTTTTGAAAGTAATTAGTGAATAACTGAATACAAAAGAATAAAAAGATTATTTAATATCCTTGTCTACTTGAAGAAAAAGATAGACCGAGGAATGGTAGAAATTGTTTCTACAATCTATTGCTGCATAATTTATCATCACAAAATTCAGCTGCTTAAAATAACAATTTATTATTATTTCCCATAGTTCTGAGCTTTGACTGTTCTCACCTGGACAGCTCCTGATTAAGGTCTGTCATGCACTTGTGGTCAGCTACCACATGGGGCTACAGTTGTCTAATATGGACTGGACATGGAAGATGGCTCACTTGCAGGACTGGCAGATGATGCTGGTTCTTGGCTGGGCGCTCAGCTGAGACTGTCCTGGGAGCACCTAACTGGGGTGGTAGCTAGGTTCTGAGAGGAACATCCTGAAAGCCAGTGTTTCAAGAGTCAGGAAGAAGTGGCATCCAGGCCGATGAAGGGCTACTTCCAGAACGAGCTCAACTTCTGTGATGTTCCATTGAGCTCATCCAGATTGAAAGGGATGCACACGTAGGCTCCACCTCTTAGTGCAGGGTTGGCAAGGACAGCACATAATATCGAGAGATTGCTGTAGCTGTCTGTGTAAATGCAGTCTGCCACAATGGTCTCTAGAGAAGAACGGAGTATGAGAATAAGGAGCATACATTTAGCAATCTTCACATAGCCTGAGTAAGTGAAAAGACCCTGTTTTTACAAGGAGTGTTTCATTGATTAGAAATTGGACTTTGCTTTGATATAGGAAAAGTTTGTGAGATATTTTTTTCTGGTCTAAGAGCTATTCCTCTTCATAACACCCATGTCCTAATGCCTTTTTTTCTCTCCTTACCAGACCACACATCTTATTCATTATTGATATCCTCAATATAGAGTTAAAGCACTTCTTGAGAAGAAAGATGAACATATTGACATTTTGATTCACATATTCATCTCTGTCACAGATTTCAGTGTGAATCTGCTCTAGATAGTGTGATCTAGTCTGATACGCATAAAATCAACTTTGTCGGATTACAAAACCAGACCCACTGGCCCCACTAACAATGTGCCACCTTGTGAGGTGTCCTGTCAGCAGCCACCTCTATGTCATATTTATCTTACCTCAACCTAAGGTTCTAGGAGTTTCAACATGTAGGTATCATTTTTATCATAGAGGACAGTTTTAGGGAAAACTACCCTTTTAGATTACAGAAGATGTCTAGAAATTCAGCTTTATTTGTTGATTTAGAAAAAAAATTTTAACAAAAGATAAAATTGAAAGAAAATAATTTTGCTACTCCTTCATCAGAAGTAACCTATGGTCTTGGGAAGATTAGCCTGCCTAATTTATTTTATTTATACTCCAAAAATTTGGGGAGAAACAAAAAACACAGCTGTTTTATAGCAGTTTAATGCGCAAAACATGTGATTAAACTGGTTACTTATAAGGTAGTAAAAATATAAAAGCTACTGTAAATAATGGTATCAGTGCTCTTATAAGTCTTAACCTTCATGTGTTTGGATGGGACCTGAGAAGCAGACCTGTCTGATATTTGGAAGCTCTTGGGATTCTTCCCCTGCTCAATATGCTCTGATACTTGTTTGGTGAGAGGTAAGGGGAGGGGAGGAGGGGAGGAGGATGTTCTCTTGATATAATGTACCCAATCAGAAGATTCATTATTCGTAATTTTGATTTGGGTTATGTTCTTTTTAAAATGAAAGTTTTAGTAAGTTACTGCAACAACAAGGTGTAGTAACACAACTTTCATTGAAACTAAGGGGAAAAGCACGACTCCTAAGGATCTGCTGAGTTCTACACAGGTACCCGCTACTGCCCATTCTTTACTGGGCATCTCACTCAAACTTACAGGAACAGTGTAGTTGCCCATTTTACCTCTTAACTTGGAATGAGACCCATTATTTCTGATGCATTTCCATAGGCTTAACTGCTTGCATAGGCAGTTTTAGTAGGATTTCTGCCTCCATATGGCTGAGATTAGAAATGAGCACAACTACACATCTGTCAGATGCAACTCATTTTTTAATGAGGCCTTGGAATGTTATATTTCTGTTTGCTTGTTTTGCTGTGTGACATTACTTCTGTGAGCTCAGTAAACTGGCCATTTTTCTTTTTCTTGTCTATTTTCTTTAATTTATTTTCATTAAGCTGTCAAAATCAAAAGCAACCTTCATGCCCTGTGGTATGTGGCACATAAATATGCATCATCACACACCACCTTCCCCTTTCCCATTCCCTGAAAGTAATATTGTTTACAAAAACTGACCACTTTTCAGCTTTGTGGTGAAAAAGTTACTTGACGGTGCTCAGAAGACAAATATAAATATAAGAATCATCAGAGAGTTCTCATGTGTACATGCCTGTACAAAATGTGTTTAAACACCAAGTGATTCTATGAGCAGTTCAAATATACAGTTTATAAAGGCAGGTCACAGCAGGACATTTGGTGAAATCAACATGGAATGATTGTGATTCAAAAATCACATTGAAAAGGACTGAAATCTTTTTGTTCTAAAAAGTCTTCCTCTACTGATCATCCAGTTTGGGGAAATTGGGGAAAACCCAAGAAAGAAATCCATGAAAGTCAGTTGCTGTTCTTGCACAAGCCACATAAATCCTTCCACATGATCATCAACATACTCTAAACAAACAGCCTTTTACCTTCCTCCTCAGTTTCACTTGGCAGAAATCTACATTCCAACTGATGAGGATGAGACGGCCTACTTAAGAAGATGCTCATTCTGTGATTCCCCAGTGACCACACTGGAAGACTTGTGTGAAGATGAGTTTCATCACTTTCATGATTGCTGGTCACGCTCTGAAAGACTGATTATTTCCAGAAGCCATAAAACTGTGCTATGGGATGTTTATTGACATTTGAGTAACTGTGAATTTTACAAAGAATATTCCGTGACTATTTTACTTTGCCATTTTAGGTTTGGGGGCAACCTTCTCCCCAGTCATACTAACCATGTTCTTTCCTTCTTAATTTCTTACCATGCTTAACTTAAAAATTTACTTTTCCACAAATAGTAAGAGAAGGCATCACAGTTATTCTAGTAATTTTTTCATAGTAAATATTTTTGCATTTTGGTCCTTTATATACATAGCAGCAAAATTTGGGCAGGGAAGGAGAGTCTTAGCTGCTTTTTTTGTGGCAGATACAAACTGCAGGGTGTGCTGTCAACGACCCAAGTTGCAGGTCTCAGCTCCTCCAAAATCCGCTGCAGAGAGGGCCTCTCCCAAGAGTACCCTCCTCCCCCAAGTTGTCCACACTCAGTGACTATGTGAGGTAGTCATATAAAGATCTGGACAATTTGACCCAACTAGGGACACTCTGATGGTTGATCTGTAATTCAGAGTTCCAAATAGGTTGAATATGACTTTATCGGTATAATACGGCAGTTGGATTTCTTCTTCTGTCCAATCTGCATCCTCCCCCTTCTTTGTTAGGTGCTGATATCTAAAAAACATCTTGTACCCCAAACTGCATCTCAGCATCTGCTTCTAGAGAGCCCAAGCTGTGACAATTATTGTATCCATGCATGTACATCTTCCTGTATTCCTGTATCAGGACATTTGAAGAAACGTTTTTTATGACCCTGATATTAAACATTGGGAACAAAAGCTGAGGACAAAGATGCCAACAATCCAGTATCAAAGAATTGGGGACCAGGGTGCCCTCTTCCCAGCCTTGCTTTGGGGTGACCAAACTGGTCTTGTTACACCTATCACCACAGAACTCTCTCACCCATCCTTATTAAGCTGAAGGCCAGTGGGACAGGACGGAAGTGTCCAGCAGAACTGCTGCTTTTGTTTCTACCCACTTTATTGTGGGCAAGAGTAGAAGAGTGTGCCCTCTGCCCTAAATATGGCACCAAGAAAATCAATCATGAAGATTTGGGAAACTTGCAAAGAAGACTCAGAGCTCATTCCCCAACTGATCAGCCATTGTGCTTCTTTACAACAGTAGGGACATAGAAAGAGAGAGGCCTGGAAAATGGGCAAAACGAAACAGCTTGCACTAACACACCTTGGTTCAACAAGGGTGTCTGACTTTCCTTGTTTGTCAAATTGGCACAGCTCAGATGCCATACTTGGTCCATCTTATAAGTCTCCCATCTGATCTAAGAGGGAGAAAGACCTACAAAAGGAAAATCTATCACTGGACCAGTAGGGAAGGGGGCTGAGAGGATAGAGGTCCTCCCAGAGAACATCTTCTGCCCAGGAACTGGGCAGCAAGGAGACCTTATACACCCCCCCGCCCCCCCCCCCCAAGAGACACACACAAGAGTCTCAAAGGAGGATGAGATGTTTTCCACACAAAGGATACTGATGGCCTCTCTGTGCCATTCCTGATTGAAAGAAGAGTGCAATGTCAGAGTCACAGGATACATGTGTACTTTCCACCAGTCCTACCCTTTTTCTGAATCAACATTAGGGAGAAGTAAAGAACTGTAAGTGGGAGTGGGGTGCAGGAAGAGTAAAGAAGAGATATCCTAGGGGTAGGCCTTGCCCCTCCCCAATCATGTCCCTCCACGGAAGCCTGCTGAGCCCTGGAGAAAGGGGAAGGGAGAGTGATAAAATTGCATGTAAGACCAGAGGTTTAAATTGGATTACACTGGTTTGGAATTTTTAGGCCTTAAAGTGACATGACTATAAAGTTTGTGGCTGATGTCATTAAAAGACTTGAAAGAGTTTCACAACAGCACCATTGAATGCAGTGATTGGAGAAAAATTAAACCATTTACTGTTTGCATCTCATTGCCTTACCATTTTTCAATAAGCTGGTGTATTTGCTTCCAAATGGTTATTTCCAAATGTTTGAGTACCAAATGGAGATGAGTGTTTTTGCACTCATCTTTCAAAAGGTTGGCTTTCCTGTTTTATTCTTGTAACTTCCTTATCATATGAAGACTAGAGGCCCAGTACACAAATTTGTGCATGGGTGGGGTCAGGCTGGCCTGCCCTGATCAGGGCAATCAGACTAGGCCTGCCAAGGGGAGGGGCTGCAGCCGGTTTGTAGGCCAGCCCCACTCCTGATAGGGGTGGGAGGGGAGGATAGGGAGTGGGGCCACCCAGGGGGAGGGACTGTGGTGGTTGGCCGTCTGGCCCTGCACCCTTGTACATCTCCTTGTTGAACTCCGGTCCATTTCCTGGTTGAGGGGACAATTTGCATTACATAGGATAGGCAAAGTTGAGAAATTAAAAAGAAAATACCTTGGGGCAAAACTATAGTACACAATAGGGACTTAGAGTCATTGAAATGATTTCATGCAACTGACAGAGGTTGAGAAAGAGGCCGTCACCAATTGGCTAAAATCAAATGTAATTGTCCTTCAACATATGGGCTAAGTGTTGCCCACTGATCCTTCTTCACAGCAGCATCAAACATCAGCTCTCTAGTGAACTTATTCCTCCACATAAATGTCTCTACATATTGGCCACACCTGTGACCAACAGCACTCACACTACCTAACCTTGGAGAGCTCAGATTTTTCAATGCCCCCCTGTCTACTTCTTCGCCCACCACCTCCCAGACCCTAGTTTCTGTTAAGTCTGCCCCCCCCCTTTCTGTTAATCCTCACTTTGGATACTTTTTGCATTGATTTTTAGAGGGAGAGAAAGGGATGAAGGGAGGGAGGTGTGTAGGAGAGAGAGAGAGAGAGAGAGAGAAAGAGAGAGAGAGAAAAGACATATTGACTGGTTGCTTCTCTGATGCATCCCAACTGGGGCTGGGGAGTGAACCCACAACTCAGGCACGTGCCTTTGACCGGGAATCGAACCCATGACCCTTTGGTGTGTGGGCCAACATTCTAACTGCTGGGCCACATGGGCCAGGGCAAACCTGCCCTTCTTCACAAGGGTTCTACTTTGCCAACATCCCTTCTTCAGGATCAAATGCCTTCCTGTCCTGTCTAGACCTAGTCACCATTTCAGGACCTGCCCAGATTCATGCATGGAGGCAATGACAGAACAGTGACTATCATGCAGTTTCCCGATTTAAAAAAAGTTATTCCCCCAAGGAGATCCAGGTTGTAGTTAACACCTGGCTTTTTAAGTATGACTATTACCCAAGAAATTCAGATGTTGTGCCAGGAGGAAAGGGAGACTCAAGAGATGAACAAGATATACCTTTAAGGGGCATCTGTTTTCCTCATAAAGGCAGGTGGAGGCAGAAAATCACTTGAGCTAAGGTATTTAAAACATTATTTTTATGTTAATGGCATTAAACTTTTTATTGGTTTTGAAGTTAAAGACTGAAAAAGCTATCATTGTTTCAGCTGGTAGGTTCAAGGCCAGCAGCCGATCACATGCAAAGTAAACTTTCTTCTGTGTTAGATAAAGGTGCTTTGATAAGAAGGGTTATAAAGCATATCTTAGGGGGAAGATGAGGATTGATTATGTGTAGGAGGAGGAAGAGGAAAAGGTACTCACTTGTGCATAAGACCATGGAGGATCCCATAGGGTAGGATGAGGAGCATTCACAGAGGAATCTGAATCTACAGTCAACAGAACCTGGGATCAAAATAGAAGAAGAAAAGTGACCGTGAAAATGACATAAACCTTTATCAGTTTTCTATTGTTGCTTTAATAAATTGACACAAGTTCAGTGACTTAAAACAATACAAATTTATTACCTTACTATTATCTCATTGAGCAAAACCAAGATGTTGGCAGACCTTAATTTTTTAAAAATTTGACATTACTGCAGGATTTCACCAAAATGAGGGAAAAAAGCAAAACATCCTTTAAGAATTATTGTTTTTATAAGATCTCAACAAACAAAGTTAGGCAAAATCCAGGAAATTCAAGCAATTTTCTTGGTATACCTCACTTTTCACAGTAATCAAGCATTGCCCTTAAAAGAGAATAACTTCCAAGTAGTCCTTTGTCACCATGACTATATTAACAGTTATGCTATAAACCTTTTAGCTACCTTGGGATCCTCTGGGAATATTGAATAGCAGAAAGTTGGGGAGAGAGGTTGCCTTTACCAAAGAAATATCCAGCAATATCCTATCAGTTTCAGTGCATATAGAACTCAGGGGGTTCAGCAAGAACTTGAAAATTGTTTGTTGTGTGTCATCAGTAACATGTTAGTTTCTATAAATCAAGGTCCTATCTTTTTAACTCTTTTAAACCATATCCTATAAAAAAAAGGAGGTAGATTTTTCATGAAATTTTGAGAGTATGTTTGGAGTGGTCTGATTTAAAATATAAATTATATTCTACATATGATTACACAAATTACACGTAGGGTCTGAGGGAGCATAATTTTAAAGATTTCAATTAGTTATAGTGTTTGTATTTTGAAAAAAAAAAGATTTGTTTTAAATGAAGGGGACTCCAAATGTTCATGAATTTTCTAACATGATTCATTTAAATATTCTTTTGGCTACGGGCATGAGAAGTTATATCAGATAAAAGGCAAGCTCAAAAATTATCAAATCTTAGTTCCACATCATCAAAAGCATGAAAAACAAAAATGAGAATTCAAAGTGAGCCCAAAGGCCATGTGGAAAGGATGGTTACTTGCGGACACTCAGGAGAGGCCTGTCTGTCAAGGAGACCTGAGACTGATGCACAACGTGAGGGACAGCTGACCACCAAGGACAGGCGTCTTCTAGAGCAGCTGACACGGAAGCATGCCCAAATGCCCGTGTGACTGCAGGTCCAGACGGGCTGCCACCGGTAGTTAAAAGTCCAGCCTGAGGGAAATTTGGCCGCTACTCAGGAGAGACTTGCTGTGCATATTAAGATCTCATGGACAGAGAAAACAAACAATGATTTCAAATATGAACCTCGAACCAAAAAAAAAAATGTAATATCAGTTATGTTTGAAATGTGTTATTGATAAATATTGAAAATAAAAGATCAGTGCAAAGGTTTCATTAGCGAGTCTACTGATTTACTAAAATGGTAATTAATAGGATGAAAAAACAAGAACACACCCCACAGAATTTTGAAAGTAGCATCAAGATAAAAAATATTATATGACCAGAGGAGCATTAAAAGGAAAACAGTGTTTTGCATGCTGGATCCAACTGTTTCCTTGGGCAACCCTCGCCCTTTGAAACCGTCATGGTTCCTGTGGAGCGTTTCCTTCACCCCAGATGTTACTAGGCCGCGAGTGTCGATGCCACAAACTGCAGGCCCTAGTTGGTGACTGAGCTGCTTCTCTGTGTAATGTGCTTCACAAAGAGAACAGCATTCATGTGTGCATGGTAGCGCAAATGTTTGTTTGTATGAAAACATTTTTAAAGCTATTATGGGTCTATTTTAATGAAAATTATAAAACATTGCACTATTTTAATTAAAATTATAAAAACATTGCAACATTGACTTTTAAAAAAAAATTACATAAGGATGATTAAGGGTCCTCTTAAGAAAGGCTGAACAATATAGATGGGTGTAAAAGAAAGAGAAACAGCTGAAGAAAATACCAGAAGGGGAGGAACTGACACAATTTTAAGATTTAAACTAATAAACTGGCTTTTATATAAGAATATGAACCAGATACAGATTTTGGTTCTTGGTTGGAAACTGCAGTGGACATTTCTACCCCAAATATACTTTCTCTCTTCCTTCCAGTAGAAACCCTACGCTTCCTCCTTTTTAACCTTTAAGGAACTTGTTTGTGATTAAGGTGGAACTACCAGTGACAGTCACACAACTATTCCCAGAGATAGAAAAAGGACTAAAGCAACATCAACCATATTCATGCCCTCAGGGATTTAAATTAGAACAAATATCCACAGTGAAGAAGGCACTTGGGGCTGGATGATCTAATAGTCATTTCAGAAAGTGGGTTCTCAGGTTCCTGAAGCTGAAAGGTATTGACACACTAGATTATGTCTTTCATTTTGGCAAGCTCATCTATAATTCTGAAAGTGGATTCCATTTTCTTGCTTAAGTTATGGTTCCTTTTGCTTTCAATAAAAAGATTCTAGATGGTATCTCCAACTCATTTCACTCACTGTTACACCCCCATGTTTGTTTCTACACTGAGATTTGTAGGTATTCAACTATTTGTCAAATGATGAAACATGGGTAAGTAAGTATATCCCAATTCCTAAAAATACTTCCTGCCCTAACTGGTTTGACTCAGTGGATAGAGCGTCGGCCTGCGGACTGAAAGTTCCCAGGTTCGATTCCAGTCAAGGGCATGTACCTCGGTTGTGGTCACATCCCCAATAGGAGGTGTGCAGGAGGCAGCTGATCGATGTTTCTCTTTCATCCATGTTTCTAACTCTCTATCCCTCTCCCTTCCTCTCTGTAAAAAACTAATAATATATCCTGCCTTTAAGTCTAAATAGTTGAGATAATTTTCACTAAACATCTAAAATAATATGACAGAGATGAGTTGAATATTAATATGAAAAGTTGTATTTTAAGAGGCAAAAAATTTTACAGAAATTTAAAAAAAAATTGTAGTTTCCATTTTATATTCTATTTTATAGAAGTCAAGTGTAATTTATGTCCAATTCGTACTCATTCTCACTAATGACATTTTAACATCTTTTTCTTACTTGTGCACATTATTGGCTTATCTGCATGAATTATATTTTTTCACAGCCTTCAAAATTTATTGGTAATTTCATTTTTCTTGAACACCATTATAAATAATCTTTGGATTCCCCCTAATCCCAATTCAGGTGTTGAAATCTAATCTCCAATATGATGGTGTTTGAAGGTGGGGTTTTTGGGAGATAAATTGGTCATGAGATTAGTGCTCACCTAAAAGATGCCGGAGAGACTTGTTCCACCATGTGAGGATATAATAAGAATTCAGCAGTCTGCAACTCAAAAGAGGGCTCTTCCCAGAATCTGACCGAGCTGGTACTTCAATCTCAAACTTTTAGCCTCGAGAACTGTGAGATATGAATGCTATTATCTACAAGCCACTGAGTCTATGGTATTGTGCTATGAGTACCATACTGCTAAGACAAGCACATAGGCCAATAATTAGCAAATTTGGTACAAGTGCCTCTAAGGATCCATGAAGGTTTTCCAAAACTTTGTAGGCAGTGAAAGATTTAAGAAAATTGATTGTTTTATATCCTCAACTTTTACTTTTTGCTAAAACTGATATGCCCGTGGTCAAGGAATTAATGTATCTTTCCCATTTTCCCTTCTCACAGTGAAAGGTTCCCTCGTATTACAAAAGAAAGGGTTGTGTTTCACCCACCCCAACTTTTATTAAAAAGTGTCTGAAAGCTTCTTTAACCAAGTTACCACAAACTTTGATAAGGCTTTTGTCTTTCACTTTCTCATAATTTTTCTGTTTTAGATAAAGTAGGTCATTAGAAATAGGGGTATTTTGTCTATGTTGGAATATTTGGAAATCAGATATATTTGTAGAGTTAGATTAAAATAGTGACAATTTTCTTTTAAAGACATATCTTATTTTCCCTCCCTAATTTATGTCAAAGAAATTGTCAGAGCAAATACTAGAGGGCATAGTGGGTTATTTCATCGAGGTGAGAAACTCGTAGACTGTGTCCTTCCTATCTATCTATCTTTCCACCCCAGAATTAAAAGAGTTAAGATTTGTAAAAACACATGCTTTCTTTCCCCCTCCCTATCTCATTTCCTTTCAGAATAATTTAGTCCAAAAGTCAGTAGCTGAGGCACAGCAAAATAACACAAAGAGGGGAAGTAGAAATGCAAGCGGAGCCCTGGGAGAAGGAGGCATCTGCATGATGGCCACGTGTCAGGTGTCAGAGATAATAGGTGAGAAGAGATTGTGGGAATGGGGCAATGCTGGTGGTGGTGAAGGGAAGGTCTACATATAGATGGGGTGGATCAAATAAGTAAATATATTGAAAGTGATGGGATCCAAGTTTCTCATTGTCAGAGAAGAGAGTTACATATGCATAGCCATTCGTATACATATTTAAATGTGCATTTCTAATTAAACTTTACTTTTTATCAATTTCTATAATATATTTAACTTTCTTTGATCACTAATGTGCCAATAATGATGGTAATGATAACTTAATCCAGATGAAGGAAAAAATAACACTTAGGTCATCTGGTCATAAAGAATATAAAAAATTTTTTTCAATTTATATACATACTAGGGGCCCGGTGCACAAAAATTTGTGCACTGGAGGGGGGGGGTCCCTCAGCCCGGCCTGTGCCCTCTCCCAGTCTGGGACCCCTCTGGGGCTGTCCACCTGCTGATGTGCCTGGCCAGCCTGGGTGAGGAGCCGATGTCTGTTTGCAGGCTGGCCAAGCTTCCCAGTGGAGACCCTCACCTCAGGGGGTGTAGCAAGACTAGGTGAGGGGCTGAGGGCAGTTTTCAGGCCGGCCACAGCTTCCACTGACCTTACGGGCCACCCGCCTGGGAAGCCGAGGCGCTGGCCACCCCACGGCCTCTCGGGCGGGGGCCGCGAGGGTCCGGCCGCCTCGTCCCTGCGCCCCGGAAGGCTCCCGCCCAGGAAGCCGAGGCTGGGGTGGCGCTGGCCACCCCACGGCCTCTCGGGCGGGGGCTGTGGGGGTCCGGCCGCCTCGTCCCTGCGCCTCGGAAGGCTCCCGCCCAGGAAGCCGAGGCTGCGGTGGCGCTGGCTACCCCAAGGCCTCCCAGGCAGGGGCCACGGGGTCCAGCTGCCTGGTCCCCACCTCCCCCCCAGGCTCCCGCCTGGGAAGGCATCCGCAGGCCCAAGGCGCTGGATGCCTTCCCAGGCGGGAGGCTCCCAAGATGGCGGAGGCCGCAGCCCCGGAGAAGCTGCACACCAGGGCTGCAGCCTCCGCCATCTTGGCTGGGCTAATTTGCATACAGCAGCTCTGATTGGCTGGTGGGCATGGTTTACCCCCATCCCAGAGAAATGGTTAATTTTAATATTTCGCTTTTATTAGTTAAGATTTTTATAGCAGAAAGATAAAATGTTATCAATAAAATATCTTCAAGCATAAAAATATGTTAGAATAAAAGTCTGTGACAGAAATGGAATGGAAGTATGAGTTCAAGGAGAAAATATAAAATGTAAAATTTAAAGAAGAGTTTATTCATGGTTTTTTAAAAAATTGATGATTGTAGGCATTAAGTCACTATAGTATTTATATTGTATTGAATCAATAAGTTGAAAAGAACATTACAGGTTTTAAATCAAATGTCAATAATTAAAATATGCCTGGGACCAAAAACCTAGGATCAAACCCTTTGACATTTACTGATCAAGCAGCGGAAGAACTGGCCAAGGGGATTAAGAAGCAATCAGAGAATTGAGAGCACAGTGGGGAGTGTATGGCCATAGGAGTGCCAAGAAGAAGCATTTCTTGAGAATGACAGAGCTGCTGAGAGGACAATTTTCTTTTAAAGACCTGTCTTCTTTTCTCTCCCTAATTTTTGTCAAAGACATTGTTGATGCTGAGGAAGACCCTAAGAAGAAAGCAACAATAGAGCAAATACAGAGGTCATTGCAGGGCCAGAAGTCAAGCTCTAATCATTGATCAGACAGAGAACAGAGACAGAGGCTGACTGCTCTGACCAAGTGGTAGATGATGGCCACCTGAGTGGGTGAAGTGTGACCCACCATCTGGATTTCACAGCTCACACTGTAGAGACTCCCGTGTATCATCTTGCCCCTCTATTCCCTCAGCTTTCAATTGTTTTTTCTTGTATTTCTCTATCTCCATACGTCTCAAAGTCAGTGCGGTCTGCCCAAAGGCCAGTTGCTATCTGCACTGATCCATGTCCACATGTGGATACCTCGGAGTCTAAGGGCTACCCCATGACTTTCTTACGTCTGACTGTTGGCCCTGGTCTAGTTAGGTACACAAGACAGTGTAACACTGGAGCGTGATGTTGAAGGAAGAATTTGTAGCTGGTTTCTGAAGTGGACAGCTGGGCAGTTAGAATTTTCTATTTGCTTTGTCTGTATGCCTTATGAACCCTTGTGCTGGAATTAAGCTAGAGTTGCCAGATTTAGCAAATAAAATGAAAGAATCCCCAGTTAATTTTCATTTTCGTGTAAATAAAAATAATACTAAATGCAGTATTTGGGACATACTTATATGTACTAATAGGGCCACTTGAGTTCCAGGCATAGAGTCCACAATGTAACCAGCAGGATAAAGGAAAGGTGGCAGAGGGCCTGTCCATTCTTGTTCAGGGTGCTTTCCTGGAGCAATGGCTTACACTTGGCCTACTGGTGAGAATTCAGTCACATGGTCACCTCTAGCTACAAGGAAGACTGGGAAAGCAGTGTTTATAATGGACAGCCGCAGTCTTAGCTACACAGTGAGAGCTATTCCTAAGGAGGAAGGAGGAAGTGGATATGGAGGCTCAAAGAGTCATCTCCATCAGAAAAGTGATGTGGATCAAGGCATGTGTATGAGGTAAAATGAACTGAACTGGATTGAATATAATGATGCAAAAGAGGAATAAAAGATGTCTTCAGATTTTATTTCAATCAGGTCAGTTTACAGAATGAAGGCTCCTTTGAACAGAAATGAAAAACACAATATTGAGAAAGTATTAAGTGTATATACCATAACCTTCTAAGTAAGTTACTATGCAGATACCATACGGATACGACACAGTTGTTAACCAAATCTTCTCCGTTCCACTTCCAGGGGACAGTGTGATTAACTGCAGGGGTTTGCTGTTACTGATTAATAAAAAACAAAATGTTTAGCACTTAGTAAATGTTCCAAGAAATGATCAGTGCTTGATATTTTGACCCATATTTTCAAACAGAAAAGTCTTCCAGGTGATCAAATGGGAAATAAAATTATGGAAGTTGAGGCTTCTTGTGAAAATCAGCAAGAGGGGCTTGCTGCCGTGGTTACAGAACCGCGCAGCAATGCACAACATCCTGCAAATGAGCTCTGCGGGCCAAGCAGTGATGAGAACCAATTTGCTTTCTTTTGGAGGAGACCAAGTAGCTATTGGCTCACTGTTCTTTATCAGATTTCCTGGAAAACTGAATCCACAACAGGAGGAAGGAGAGGCTGTAGAAGGACCACGGAATAAATCAGAGATGAAGATACAAACATTCAGGTTCCAGTGCGGGCTCAGCCCCTCACAGCTTCAAGGCCAAGGACGGCAGCACAGCAGTAATTCCATTCTGGAGCAAACACTAAGAGCCAGCAGAGGCAAAGTCCTTCCAACCATGTTCTTTGAGGATATGGGATGAGGGCGTTGGGGACAGAGAGTGGGTGCAGACGTGGTTGTCTAAGAGACAGTTCCCGCCTGCTACAGCAGGAAAGACAGACGGAAGTAAACTCAGATACAGTGGGACGATTTGATGGGCTGAAAAGTAGACACAGCGTTAAAAGTACGGAGGAGAAAGAAGATAATTACCAAAGAAGAGTTAGGGGTCATTTCTAGAAGGAAAGGGGATTTGAGCTGGGCCTTGAGAGGTAGCTAGAATTTTAGTATTTAGAGAAGAGAGGGAAAATTCTCAGGCCGGATGAATACAGTAAGTCCTGAAAGGGCTGATTGTAAGGGACATACTGGCTCAGGCTTTCGTGTATATGGAACTGTATTAGCCATGGGGGCTGTACCACAAAGAGAAATTGTGGAGTGCTTCTCACTGCAGGGTGAAGACTGATGGCTTTATCACAAAGGCAGCCATTAAGCATTCTGAAGGGTCAAAGCAGAACAGGTCTGTGTTGGGGGGGGGGGGGGGGGGGGGGGGGGGGGAGGCTGGCTGGAAAGGTCAAAGGTATGGAGGCCATTTCTGAAGTGGTAACAGTTTAGAGAACCCTTGAAATAAAATCTTGCAAAAAGGAAAAAACAAACACACAAACGTGGTTGTCTGGAATAGCCTTGGTTTGACTGGTTATTATTATTTTTTATTTATCAACTAACCGGGGTAAGTCCCTTCACCTGTATGTTCTCTAAAACGATGCTAAAAACTACATCACAGTGTGGTGTGGAGAGTGAGTAAACGTGTGTCTCCCTTCTTGCTGAGTACAACCTGTGGGCTCTGCACCACTTCTGGCCCTTAGGGTAGCTCTGCAGTAAGCTGCTTGCTTCTGTCTTCTCTCTCTCCCTGGGCTGCGTGCATCCTCGGGGGCTTCTGTGTGCATTCCCGGGCTCTGAGCACACAGTAGGCTCTCAAGGAAGACAAATAGGATGTGCAGGGTGACGAGGCAGGCGCGGGGCAGCGCACTCCGCAGGTCTCTGCCGCCCGCCAGCCGGGCTCGGGGGGTCGCGCCTAAGTGGTACCCGAAGGGGGGCCGCAGCTAAGCGGGCGCAGTCCCACCCTCTTCAGGGGCAAGTGGGGTCCCTCCCGAGGGGCGCGGTCCTGGGAC
>PVJC01000226.1:21632-86260 GCA_004026665.1 Murina feae | reverse complement strand
TTTAGGACCCGGGCTCCGGGGGCCCCGCGCGACATTCCGGGCAGCGCCCAGGGCAGCAGCGCTCGGGCCGGACCAGGGGGCGCAGCCCGGACAGCACGCGGGCTACGGAGCCGCCGCCGCCGCCGCGCCGCCCCGAGACTCAGCAGCTCACCCGCCGCGGCCGCGCGAACCGGACGGCGGGGGACGTGCCGGCGGGCATGGGCCGCCTCCCGCTGGAGCCCTGGCTGCAGCCGCTCCTCGGCCCCGCGGGCCTGGCCCTGGCCGCGGCCCTGCTGCTCCTCGTCCTGTGCCTGCGCGGCCGGCGCACCAGGTAGGCGGCCCCGCGACCTCCCCGCGCGGCCCCGCGGCCCGGGCCACGCATGCGCCCTGGGCCCCGGGGGCTGCGCGCCACCCCGGCGGCCGAGACCGTCCCCTCCGCGGTTTGGGGAGCAGATGATCGGCACTTGCGGGGGGCACCGACGTCTTTGGGGATCCTGGGTAATGGCAGAGGCTTCTCACGTCTCTTTCCTGCGCGTCCGGTCCGCGTGCTCGGGAAAGCGTCGGGACCCAGTTCCGTTTGCTGTGGGCGCAGGTTGCAGGGAGTCCTGGGCTGCTCCACGTCCTGCGTCACGCGTGGCTCCCAAACACCTTCTGCTGCCTCGTCACAGCCTGTTGAAGCTTTAGGGCCTAGGAGTCACAGAGCATTTAGGGAGGGAAGTTTTCTTACATTTCATTCCGTGGAAAGTGGCCTGTTTTAGGAAAGTGCATGGTATGAAGCATAACTCTGGGGGTGCCTCTCTGTGCCTCGATTTACCTTACTGCACCCCCCGCCTGGGGGGGGGGGAATAGTGCCTCCTGGGATTTTTTTGAGTACGAAGTGAGTTTACAGTGTTTGTTTGGTGCATTTGCTCTATTCTTTTTATTAGAACAAAACAAACCCCAGCAGTCCGTCGCTTCTTGATGTGATTTGAAATGTGGAAGTAGATCAGAAGTTCAAAGTAAGAGCATTCACTTTGAAATCACTCTACTTTCCCTTTTTACCGGGTTCTTTTCCTTTTCTACCAGGTTCTTCATAGCTTTTGAAAAACAAGCAGGTATGTTTTACAGGGTAGTAATAACTACTCTGTGATTAGATATCATACACACCCACATTCACACCCATTATGTGTTTCTGTGTGTAAATATAGACACACACATGCTTATATGTATCTGTATATGCACAACTATATATCCTATATAATAAAAGGCTAATATTATAAATTGACCAAACAACAGAACAACTGGTCACTATGATGCACACTGATCATCAGGGGCAGACAGTCCATGCAGGAGCTGCCCCTAGGTGGTCAGTGCACTCCCACTGGGAGAGTCCCACTGAGCCAGAAGCTAGGCTTACGGCTGGGGAGCAGTGCTAAGGATGTCTGCCTGCCGGGCAGCAGAGAGTAGGCCTAAGCCATCAGTTGGACATCCTCTGAGGGCTCCTGGACTGCAAGAGGAGGTTGGCCTGGCTGAGGGGACTCCCCCCCCCACCAAGTGCACGAATTTATGCACCAGGCCTCTAGTATATGTACCAGTATATATGTGTGTGTGATCTAGGTTACTTCTCAATAGTTTTGGGGGAATAAAGTAATTGTACTATTCTTTACATTTCCATCAGTGCTATATGTGAGTTCCAGTTGTTGCACATCCTCACTCATACTTAACGCGGCCATTCTATTGGTTATAAGTACTAACTCTCTAGATTCTGGACTTCACTATCTTCTCCTGAAGAGTGTTGGGTTTTGTTTCAGTGTGCAGATACATTTCTGGTTATCTTGATAGGGCTACATTCCTTTGGGTGGGGCTTGCCTTTTCCAGTCTCTAGAGGCCACCAGAATTTAATTCTCTTTTTCATATGCTGACACTCCTGCTTCTTTTTTTATAAGGACCTGTGTGATTACATTGAACCAATCCATATAATCTAGGATAATCTTTCCATCGCCAGGTCCTTAATTTAGTCATATCTGTAAAGTTCTTTTTGCTACATAAGGTAACATATTCACAGGTTTGGGGATTAAGACATAGGCATCTTTAAGGGATAGTCTTCCTACTACAGTCGGTCCACCAACCTCCAAAGGTTTGTTATGTCCATCTTACATGCAATATATATTCACCCCATCCCAACAGTCACAAAAATCACGAAGGTCTCAAACAATGAAACTGAATATCCATGTTCACACTATTTACAAACGTTGCTTTCCACATAACTTCAGGGCACAACGCAGCTAAACTTTCTGCAATTATATGACAGGGATTCCCTTTTTCCAGTCTCCAGTAACATGCTCCTCATTTCATCTGGACCCTTATCAGAAGTGCCCTTAATGTTAATATTTCTACTTACAGTCCATTTATGACAATGTAGGTATTCTTTTAAGATGCAGTATCTGTTCTTCACCATACTCGTCACTTCCGAGTCCTCACTAGGGAACTTGTTACCATTTGTTCAAGGCAATCTATGCTTTTTCTGTTGTCCTCCTCAGCATTCTCCCGGCATCTGCTCATCGCCGAATTCCCAAGCCACTTCTACATTGTAAGGTATTCGGCATTTCCAGGTACCAAAATCTGTATGAGTTTCCTATTGCTGCTGTAACAAATAGCCACAAGTTTAGTGGTGTAAAACAACAGACTCTCTCATAGTTCTGGAGGTCAGAGTCCTACCGGGCTCATACCAGGGTGTCAGCAGGCCTCAGACCCTTCTGGAGGCTGTAAGGGTAAACTCTAGATTTTGAGAACACAACTGAACTTGTGCTACATGCACAAAGTCTTTAACTAGAAAAAGACCTCAAAGATTGAGCCCTGAAGAGGTTGTCTCACCAAATGACTTTTTCCAGGCTACCTCAGAGAGAGCCTCTTCCTCAGCAGGAGATGCAAAGGGTCCGGGAACTCTGTGACCGCTGACCGGTTTGACTATCTAGTTAAGGAAGATGACCTATCTGAGTCATCTTCCTTAACTAGAAAATGGCAACAACAGCTACCTCAGAAAGCATTCGTGAGTAGCAAAGTGCATGAGAAATGTGAAGACATTTTGTAAAGTGTGAAGTCACTTAGGAGACAGCGGGGTGAAGGGGGTCAATAGGGGGGAAAGAAAAGGGAGCATTGGTAATACAACAATAAAGACAAAAAAAAAAAAAAAAAAAAAAAAGACAGTTGCGTGATCAGGTTTCTTTGGCACTTCCCAGAGACCCTTCTCCTAGGTGCTGATTTCCTTTTCCTCTTTCATCGTGTTCTCCCCGCATATATAACTCCGTACCCCCCAAATGCTGTAATAGGTAAGCAATAAGATTTAAAAGGTGTTAAGATAAATTGTAATCAAAGCAAAAATTCAGTGATTTTTTAAAATTGTAAGATGTCAGGGTTATGTTGATAACGAGTTGTTTGGAAATGTTGACATCACTGTATCACATAAATTGGTTGTTTTCTCTTTGTAATTATTTTTTAAATATATTTTATTGATTTTTTACAGAGAGGAAGGGAGAGGGATAGAGAGTTAGAAACATGGATGAGGGAGAAACATTGATCAGCTGCCTCCTGCACACCCCACACTGGGGATGTGCCTGAAACCAAGGTATATGCCCTTGACTGGAATCGAACCCGGGACCCTTCAGTCCGCAGGCCGATGCTCTATCCACTGAGCCAAACCAGTCAGGGCTCTTTGTAATTATTTAAGTACTCAGACATGACCTCTGGTGCTGGAGGTCCCTCACTTTGTGACTACGGCCTAAAGCATGAGAAGAGCTCGGATGCCATCATTAGTGGATTTTTTTCCTTTCTTCTTTTCTCACACCACCATTAGGAAACGGATGTGGGCAGCTGAAAGCCAAGTCGTTTTCTACTAAAGGCAATGCTGAAAGTAACAGGTGCACTTTTCTGTTTTTACATAGGAGGTGATAGGGAGATTCTTTAGTCAAGGCACATCTGTGGCTCTTGATGGACGGACTAAGCCGTTACTGCTTACTTCTAATTAAGCTGCAGAGTTTGGATTGGTCTTGTTACCATTTGAGACAGATTTCAGACTTGCTTCCATGTGCTATTTTGTAACTTGAAAAGAAAAAAAGTTCTCCAACATCCAGAACATTCCTCTTGTGTTGTTCTGGGAACATGTGAGCTTTGAAAAACAAACACTTGGCTGTTTATTTTGTGGGTCATTTAAAATGACCATTTAATGCTTCATGAGATGGTCAGAACTGCTAATATCATCAGCATTGAGGATTGGTCAATGCTGTAATCATATTTGGCTGATAAATCCTGGTTTTTCCCTTTATAATTATCAAATATCAATTCAGAATTTGTGCTGGATCCGCCTAAATCTCTTACCTCCATCAGAATAAAATCTTGGAGTGCTTACTTTAGTGTATTACTAAAGGGCCATTAGTGTAGGTAAAGCCATCGGTGGCTCAATGTTCCCCAACAGTAAAACCTTCTTGTGGAAGGCAGTGTAGTATAAGACAACAAGCGTGGCTAGAAGCCAAAATGGACCTAGATCCAAAACCCAGCTCCCCGCACAATGATGCTGACTTTTGAGAGGAAGATAAGAGAAGATCAAAATTACAACGCAGAAATACTTAATGTCCACAGCTGAAAGCCTTTTTTAAAAAGGCTTTAAAAAGTTTATTGCAGCCCTAGCTGATTTGGCTCAGTGGATAGAGCATTGACCTGAGGACTCAAGGGTCCCAGGTTCGATTCCAGTCAAGGGCATGTACCTTGATTGCGGGCACATACCCAGTAGGGAGTGTGTAGGAGGCAGCTGTTGGATGTTTCTAACTCTCTATCCCTCTCCATTCGTCTCTGTAAAAAATCAATAAAATATTTTTTTAAAAAAAGTTTATTACAGACTTGGAGAAATAAGGACCAGAATATAATCTCTACAGTCATATTCATGGTTAATTCTGTAGTTCAGACTCTAAGCGCCAGAAGACCGGTGGCTATAGAAACAAATGCTGCAAGATGCAGCCTTGAAATACATTTCACCTAGGAATTACTATGTAAGATTTTAATTTGTAAAACACAAACATTTATATTACAGACTTCTTTATGAATATGAAGAGTTGTTTCTCTCATATGTTACTAGAGGCCCAGTACACGAAATTCGTGCACTGGTAGGGGCCCTGGCGGCTGCTGACCTCCCTTTCCCCTGCTGGCCCCGCCCCCCTGGTCAAACTTCCGGACGACCTCCCGGTTCAGGGGATAATTTGCGTACTACGCTTTTATTATATAGGATGTATGATACTCAGCCCTGGGGGTCCCAGATGGATAGGGATTGATAGAGACTGGGGATACTGAGAAAATAAAGAAAAGGCAGGATTTATTGGACCCTGAAGGAGCAGGTTCAGGGGTGTGAAGTCTAACCCACCAGCAGCATGGTTAGCTGGAGAGGACAACATGCCCACCATCCTGGAGTTGATGATGCTCTATCACAAGTCAAGTTTGGGGGAAGAACGATGAAAGTTGTTTTGAAAGAATTTACATTGGCTAGAGATAAGGTGGGCAGAATAAGGTGAAGTGAGGACAGTTCTAGGATAGGGGCACAATCCAGAAGGAAGATGTGTTTGGACTGGTGTGGGAAACAGTCTAGAAAGCTCATGGGAAAGCAAGAAGAGGAAGCTCCTGGCGTGGGTGACACCTGGCCTTTCTCCTGTAGACAATCTCTGTTAGCCCCCAGGAAGTTAATTGAAAGTTTCATCATATACTCAGGAGTGTGAACAGTCTTTTGTTAGTTTCGCCCCATAGGTGTTAACTGATTAACTCCTTCCTCTTGCTTCTATGCTCTGGGCTGCTGTAATTTAATTAAGGATATCTCTGAATGTTTTCCTTATCACAGTCTACAACATCCAGGCCTTACTTTATACCAGGCTCAAGTGCTTAGATGTTTTGCATATATCATCTCATTTAATCTTTATTGTGGTTGTTGAGATTATTATTATTTTTTTATCTCTATTGTTCAGATTATTACAGTTGTTCCTCTTTTTTCCCCCATAGCTCCCCTCCTCCCAGTTCCCACCCCACCCTCTGTCCTTGCCCCCCCACTGTCCTCATCCATAGGTGTACGATTATTGTCCATTCTCTTCACGCACCTCCAATACCCTTAACCCCCGAAAATTGTCAGTCCACTCCCTTTCTATGCCTCTGATTCTATTCTATTCACCAGTTTATTCTGTTCATCAGATTTTTTATTCACTTGATTCTTAGATTCACTTGTTGATAGATATGTATTTGTTGTTCATAATTTTTACTTTGCTTTTTCTTCTTCCTCTTCTCAAAGGATACCTTTCAGCATTTCATATAATACTGGTTGGATGGTGATGAACTCTTTTAGCTTTTTCTTGTCTGTGAAGCTCTTTATCCGACCTTCAATTCTGAATGATAGCTTTGCTGGGTAAAGTAATTTTGGCTGTAGGTTCTTGCTATTCACCACTTTGAATATTTCTTGCTACTCCCTTCTGGCCTGCAAAGTTTCTGTTGAGAAATCAGCTGACAGTCGTATGGGTGCTCCCTTGTAGGTAACTAACTGCTTTTCTCTTGCAGCTTTTAAGATTCTCTCCTTGTCTTTTGCTCTTGGCATTTTAATTATGATGTGTCTTGGTGTGGTCCTCCTTCGGTTCCTTGTTTGGGGTTCTCTGCGCTTCCTGGACTTGGAAGTCTATTTCTTTCACCAGGTGGGGGAAGTTTTCTGTCATTATTTTTTCAAATAGGTTTTCAATATCTTGCTCTCTCTCTTCTTCTGGCACCTCTATAATTCTGATGTTAGTGTGCTTGAAGTTGTCTCAGAGACTCCTTACACTATCTTCATACTTTTTGATCCTTTTTCTTTTCTTTTCTTTTTTCTTTTGGCTTTTCCCGCTGGGTGGGTTTTGCTTCTTCGTATTTCATATCTTTGACTTGATTCTTGTGATCCTCTCATCTGCTGTTGGATCTCTATATTATTCTTTATTTCAGTCAGTGTATGCTTAATTTCTAGCTGTTTTTTTTTCATATGCTCGAGGGTTTCACTAAATTTATCAGCAGTCTCTAGAAAATTCTTGAAAAACCTAATAACCGTGGTTTTGAACTCTATATCCTGTCGTTTTCTTTCCTCCATTTCTGTCATTTGTGACCTGTTTGTTTGTCTCCGAATTTTGGCTGCTTCCCTTTCTGAGTTAAGTGATCACTGAGAGGAATTAACCTCTAGTCCACTTGGTTGTGAGAGTCAGCTGTGTCTACAGTGGGAGAACTTCTGTGCTGGAGACACCCTTATGGGGCAAGAGTTGTTTCAGTGGGGCTTTTGTGCTCACTGCGTCTGCCCCTAGTGTGTTCCTTGTGGATCTGAGTTTTATTTAGGATGTTCCCACTCTGGCCACTGGGTGAGGCTGGCTCTTATATCTTTAAGGAGGTGTTGATTTAGCCTTTGCCTTAGGCTACTCAGCCTTTAATATGCAAAAGCCTCTGATGCAGCTTGGGAGGGGCGGGGCCTCGGGGAGTTTGCAGGGGAGGGCAGAGCAAATAGCTATGGCCGCTTCTCAGCCCTGCGCTAAGAGACACTGGGTCTCTGTGTCCTGCGGTAATTGCTGCAAGCAACGCTGAGAGAAACCCGCTTTGGATTTCCTCCCAGTGCCAGTCAGTTCCCCTTCTCCAGGTATGCGTCTGGGTCCTCAGAAACTCGCCTGGAACTGGAGTTCAGAGCGGCTGGGAGCTTGTGGCTCCTTCCAGTTTGAAAAAGAACTGCGTCCTCTGGTGCCAGCCCTCTCCCTCAGCCCCGTGCATGCGCGCCTCCATCCCTCTGTACTTTGCTTCCACCACTCCTCTGAGTCTCAGACTCTTTCTAGTTGTAGAATTTTCACTCAGCCAGCCTTCCTGTGGGTGTGAGTGGTGTCTGTGTTTTCTTTTCATGGTTATTCTGAAATAGTTGTTCACGGCTGCATTTACGGTGTTTGCCTTATGCCGCCATCTTGCTGTCTCGAGATAATTATTTTTAAGCTATTTTTCAGAAGAGACCAACACAATAAGAGATTACCTAATTTACCTCAGGTTGCAGAGTTCTTGGGAATAGAATAGTTATTTATTCCAGGTCCGTTATAGCTATCTATACTAATAAAAGGGTAATATGCTAATTATACTGGATAGATTGGACATCTTCCAGACATCATTCCAGACATCCTTCCTAACAAAACCGGGGCCCAGGCAACACCACCTGGGGTCCAGGCTGCCTGACCAGGCAAAGCTGCTGCGGTCCCGGTGCCTGCAAACAGCCAGAAGGAGGGAAGCCTGGGTCCCAGATGTGGGGGCCAAGGAAGAGGCAGTTAGGGGCATCAGACAGGCAAGCAGAGTGGTTAGGGGTGAACAGGCAGGCAGGCAAGTGGATAGGAGCCAGCGGTCCTGGATTGAGAGAAGATGCAGGCCAGGCTGGAGGACCCTTCCCCCTCCCTACTGTTGCACGAATTTTGTACACCAGGCCTCTAGTGGTAGAATAAAGCTCCATTAATCCTGCAGCTGTTCACACCTTAATGCCCTAACCCGTGACTTAATAAGCTCCTGGTATTAAGTCATACCAGGAAGCTATGACTGTGTTGGGTTTCATGGCAAAGAGGATTATATTTGCAGAGAGCAGGAAGATTGCTAATCAGCTAACCTTAAAATGTGAGATTATCCTGAACTATTCTTGTGGGCCCAGTGTAGTCACAAATTAAAACTGGAAGAGGACAGGAGAGGGGGTCAATCAACCATTGCAGGCTTTGGGGATGGATTAAAGAGTCCAAAAGCCAAAAAAAAAGGCGGGGGGGGGGGCAGCCTCTTGAAGCTGGAAAGACAAGAAAATGGATTCCTTCTAGAGTCTCTAGAAAGGAACCTAGCCCTGCGAACACCTTGATTTTAGACTCACTTTGGACTTCTGGCCTACAGAACCACAAGATAATAAATTAGTATTGGTTAAGCCACACATTTGTGGTAATTTGTTACAGAGGCCACAGAAAGCTAACAATGGCTATATCCCCCATGTTCTCTGTATTAAATTATATTGCCTCTCGTAAGAAGTGGCAAAGAGTGGGAAAGACTAGGACTTAGATGACTTTGCTGATTGCCCATGACAAGCAAGATGGAGAGTAAATATTTCTAAATGCTCAGTGCCTTCCTCACTCTGTCAATATATAATAATTTGAGAGTTTTTGGTCCGGAGCTTCACAGATGATCATGAGCTATATGCATCAATGTCTCTCTTTCTTATCCCTCATTTCATGAGTAAGTTTTGAATGGTTGTGATGTAGCTAATAACTCCATGAATCTTTTTAAAAAATATATTTTATTGATTTTTTTTTTTACAGAGAGGAAGGGAGAGGAATAGAGAGTTATAAACATCGATGAGAGAGAAACATCGACCAGCTGCCTCCTGCACACTCCCCACTGGGGATGTGCCCGCAACCAAGGTACGTGCCCTTGGCCAGAATCGAACCTGGGACTCCTGAGTCCACAGGCCAACGCTCTATCCACTGAGCCAAAACGGTCAGGGCAACTCATGAATCTTTATGAAAAGAAGGCATAGACTGTAGGTCTTGTGATCCAGATGCGATTTGGTCAGGAAACTTTATTTTCCAGTCTTGGTGCATTTCTCCTGCCTGCTGCCCATGGCCTAGAGCAAGAGCTGAGGGATGACTCTGAGGATTTAAAAAAATTATTATTATTTTATTTTTCAATTACAGTTTACTGTCAGTATTATTTTGCATTGGTTTCAGGTGTTCAGCCTAGTGGTTAGACCATCATATACTTTACAAAATGGCCCCTCTAATATTTCCAGAGTCTAGGATTTGAAGAGATCTATAGGGAAATGGGATGCTGTACTTCACTGATTTCCCCAACAATAGTAGAGCAGAAAGAACCATCAGCTAGAGAGGAAAGATTAACAGCTTCTTGTAGGAGAATATTTTTGTACTTTATCCAAAGTAAAATCCCACTAAACCATTCCAGGTTACTGTTCTGTGAAAGACAAAGGACAAAATTATAGGAAGTACCTTGCTGAGTGAGAGAAGGTGACATCTATTATATCATGCATTTTTATAGCTACAGTGCTCATTTTTATGGCTTTGGCATTTTTTTTCAACACAGGGGTATTTGGGATAAGATCTTTTTTCCTCCTCGGAAAGTAGAAAGCATTAATTAAGTCTATAATTGGGTAATACAAAAATTAATAGAAATTTTAATAAAGGTGCAACCATAACAGGATTTAAATCCTTTGTCATTTCTCATCATAACTTTATCCTAAATAGTGGGTAGCAGTGAAGAGGGAATTTTAGAAACTTTCCTTTAGTTTTAGCACCTAGCATAATACTAGACACTGAGTAGGTACCAGTGAATATTTGTTATAAGAGAGAAGGATGAATGAGTTATCTGCTTGGTGCAATAATTATCTACTTCCAAAATGATATTGCTGAGTTGTAGATATCGATAGCAAAATATTCAGACATCAAATAAAAAGGATAAATCAAATGTCACCCAAATCAAGTTTTGTGTTCCTTTCATTAAAAAGTAAAGATTTTATAAGCAATTGCTTACCTATCATGAATATTTAAAATGGAGAACATATTGGTGCAACAATTATTCTTTAGTGTAAACCTCACTGAAAAACATAGCAGTTGGAGTGCAGTCAATTCCTAAAATTCCTGCTTCTGAAAATGCAGAGTTTACCAATATGTATTGTTAGCTTTCGGGTCTGGATACTGGGTTTGTATAACTGTGCTTAGGATTCCCCTCCCTGGTGTAGGGGGACGCCGTTTATTTAACAGGTCAGAGCTCCTTCGTGTGAGGGCTCAGCCTGGTTTGGGTTAATCACACAGAACCGCACACATTTTGATCTTTACACACAACAAATAACGGTAGGATGATTTCTCATAAATATTAAAGAGATCAGGTTTTCTCTTTGAAAATCAAAGTTGCCTTGGTGAAAGCATTGCTTTGTTTTAGAAGTATGAACACCCAAACCACTACATCCCAGCAAGACAAGTGGCTTGTTCTTCAGTCATATCCAGTGAGAATTTAGTGTCCTGATATAGTATTTCAGTGGTGCTGTCCTTTTGGGGCAGGGTGTGGAGGGATTAACATCTTTGGAAGATGGACAGTTACCACTTTAAGTTTAGCTGCTCCAACATTCTAGGCTCTTTTATATATTTTTGTGTATTGAGTCAATACTAGCATAGAATTGTTTTTGACTTGTTATAATAAGGACAGCCTACATTTCTGAGCACTTTCTATGTGGCTACTAGACATAGAGGCAAGTACTTTATATTATTATGAGGTAGAAATTATTGAATCCTCCTTCATAACAACTTTCCTAATTTTATAGAGGTAAAAAGTAAGTCTTATTTAAATAATGTTCTCAAAAATCATAAAACTAGAATATAATGCAGTTAGGGCTCAAATGTAGTGTTTAACTTCAAGTTCAAACATTTAATATTGTTTTTTTTCTTTTTTATTCTTTTTATTTATTTTTTATTGCTTAAAATATTACAAAGAGTAGTAGATATGCCTCATTCCCCCCCCCCCTTGACCTTCCCCCGGCCTCCCCTACCCCCCAGTGTCTTGTGTCCATTGGTTATGCTTATATGCATACATACAAGTCCTTTGGTTGATCTCTTACCCCCCCAACCCTTTTATTATTCTTTTTAAATTTTCTCATAATAATGTTCTGACATTTGCACTTACTCATTACTAAAAATAAAAGTCTTAAGATCTAATACAACTTTTAAGCATTTCTAGTAGAAATTGAACCAAGTTATGACTATATGACTATATGCATTTGGACTTTAAAAGGATACATTGTCTGAAAAATGCAGGCACAAGTAGTCTGCCATCTCCCTCTGACACTAGGTTGTATGAAAATCATGAGAAAATACCTCTTTTTCTCTATCCCATTTGCTGGCTTCTGCACCCACTCATTTAATGGCTCAGCAGAGGATTTGAGGTTATTGTGTACCCATTTTATTCAGATACAGTGGAAAATAGCCTATTTTTTTTACATACATAGTTAATATATACAATTGGATGAGTCTGGGAAGTATACATCAGTAAAATCATCACCAGAATCTATACCCCAACTATATCTATGATCTGCAAAAGTTTCCTCCCATCTTCTTTATTCATGATGACGATGATGATGTATACTTAACATAATAACCATCTTAGCAAATTTTTAAATATACAATACAGTATTACTATAGGTACTATGCTATATAGTAGGCATCTGGGATTTATCTTCTATAACTGAAACTTTGTAGCCTTTGATGAATATCTCTCTGTTTCACCCTCCCCCTAGCCCCTGTTAACCACTATTTTATATATTTTTTTGAGTTTGATTATTTTAGTTAGATTTTTTCATGCAAGTGATATCTTGTAGTATTTGACTTCCTGTGTCTGGTGTAGTTTACTCAGCATATTGTCTTCCAGGTTCATTCATATTGTTGTAAATAGTGAGATTTCCTTTTAAAAGTTGAATAATATTCCACTGACTATATATATCACTTTAAAAAAATCTATTTCTACATTGATGGACATTTAAGTTGCTTCCACATGTCTTAGCTATTGTGAATAATGTCTTCATGAGCAGGAAAGTGCAGATGTTTCTTTGGGATCCTGATTTCAAATTTTTTGGATTTTATACCCAGAAGTAGAGTTGCTGGATCATAAGGTAGTTCTATTTTTAATTTTTTGAGGAACTTCCATGTTTCCCATAGTGACTGTACCAACTTACATTCCCACCAATAGTACACAAGCGATCCATTTTCTCCACATCCTCACCAACATTTATTTTATTTTTTTATAATGCCCATCCTGACAGATGAGAGGTGATATCTTGTTGCGGTTTTGATTTACATTTCCCTGATGATTTGTGATGTTGCACAGCTTTTCGTATACCTATTGGCTGTTTTATGTCTTTTTTGGAAAATTGTTCACTTCTTTTGCCCATTTTTTAAATTGGGTGATTTGTTTTCTTACTGATGAGTTGTAGGAGTTCCCTATAGATTTGGGGTATTAATGCTTTATCAGCTATGTGGTTTGTAGATATTTTCTCCCATTTCATTGATTGCTTTTTCATTTTGTTGATAGTTTTCTTGGTTGTGCAGAAGTTTTTTAGTTTGATGTAACCTCATTAGTTTATTTTTGCTGTTGTTGCCTGCACTTTTATTATCAAATCTAATAAACCATTGTTAGGGAGCTTTTCTTCTATGTTTCCCCCCTCCCCCCAAGGGTACTCTGCCTCTTGATACAAAGACTAGTGAGCAGGCCAGGAGTCACACTGTAATCTTTCTGGAAACATGTAAGGTTTGATTTAATATCACTGTTTTCCAAAGGAAAACCATGTTGAAACATCCTGGAATCAGAGGGAAAGAATATTGTCACCCTCTAGGAATCCATTAAAGACAGTTTAGTGTGTTTCTCCTTTGAACAATCCTTCCTGAATGTATTATACGAGCTGTCACGCCATTACTGCAGTTCCTATTGCACATAGAAAACCAGCATTAAATATTGTGTGAGAAAGTGTTACAGACGGTTCAAAGATTACTTGATGTAGCAAAGCACAGTGGTTCCTGATATGTCTCTTGAATGTTTTCAGATCTACAGTGAGCTCTTAATCTTGCTTTGGGTTTTGAATGACCTTTATTCATGTGGTCAGAGACTCACAGTACTGTGTGTAGAATGTGTAACTTGGCTCATTTCTTCGCAGGCATACATGCGAGTTCTTTCACTATACATGCAGTGTATGTGTGTGTGAATATGTAAATGTGTAAATATATGTGTGTATATATGTGTATAGATTTCAAACTAGTTCTACCCTTTTTGCTTGTCAGTGTGTTGTACCATATGGTATAGAGCATCATGCCAAAAGATAAAAATACTTCTAGAACATGTGAAATCACCAGTCAACTGCAGAAGGGTAAAGACTTTTGGCCACAGCATTTGTGACTGTGATGCATTTATGGACAGTAGTCCATGGCAAAATACCCCAATTGTAAAAACAGGACATATTTTGAAACCAAAGTGGCTTTTACTTGTTAAGAGAAGGAATACAAAAAAGTAATATCCTTGAATATCTGATTTTTCTAAAGTAAAGGAATGGATCCAAGTCAGTGTTTTCTTTCCACATGGAAAATCTCCATATTTATACATAAAACGTTCCCATCTTATTTACTCTGCAGAGTTACCATACAGGGAGGCCTTAGAGATGAAGCCTGCTCTACTGCAGGTGGGTGGAGTTTCTTGGTTGTAGATAACATGGCCACTACACAGTTTTTCTAATGATTCTGTGGGTGGGTTATCAACCAATAAAAGAAAGGATTAGAAAATCAAATCCCACAGTGTTCCTAGGGACCATGGGATAAAGTCACAATGACGGTGTGATTCAAGGCTGTTTATCCCCCAAGAATAAGGGTCTTAAGGTGGTCTAAAATATGCCTTACCTGTGCTACTCAGATTTTGCTCATTGTAGGTCTCTAGTAGACCTGGGGTCATTTGTGTCACATTGAATATTGTTTTAAACTAAGTCTACCAAATTTGGGGAAGGAGGGCTCAGTAGTTAATTTTATAACTAAGGATTGAATGTTTTTTACTAGAGAGAGAAATCCTATATAATAAAAGCCTAATATGCAAATTGTCCCCTCAACCGGGAATTCAACTGGGAGTTTAACCAAGGGGTGGGGCCAGTACACCAACCGGCCACGGCCCCTCCCCCAATGGCCCCACCCCCGATCAGCTCCCAACGCCCCAATCAGGGGCAGGGCTGGCTGGCCAACCTCCCACATCCCTTCCCCCAGTTCGCCCAGCCTAATCAGCCCCAATCAGGGCAGGCTGGCCAGACCCCACCCGTGTACAAATTTGCACACCAGGCCTCTAATTAACACATAAAACAGAGTAAATGCTATTGTCGTGAAATTTCTGGGTAATAGTTCTGTAAATAGTACTCATGTAACTTGACAAATATGCAATCTTAGTTTTTCATCTCTTCACTAATGATTCTTCTTTTGTATTTAACCCTAATTTTTTGTTTAACAAAATGATCCTACCTGAACTTGGTTTTCACAGGATCGATCTAAAATAGAATAGTCTTGCTAGACTAGACTGCATTTTAGCAATATCCTTCCTCATTTGATGATTTCTGTTTGAATACTGCTATTTTGTAACTGACTTCCTACCTTGAGACAAACATAGATCTCAAAACTGTTCATGCAAAAGTCTTAGTCCAGAAGCATCTACATATTTTATTTGTGTGCTTTTTCCTTCCCTTTGTTCTTTGGAGATCTACTATAGAGCAATTATTTCAGACTCAACTATATAGTTAATAAAATTGAGTTAAGTAGATAAAAATGTTCTTAATTACACTGCATTGGAAATATATGCAAATTGCATTCCACTTTATAGGCAACTGTAATATTTTTAAAGGGCTAGTCTTTCCTTTTTTTGGAGCCAAAGTGACTGCTTCATGTCAGTTTCCTTAATCTGCTTTAGTGGGACTAAGGTAACCCAAACCCTCTTTGAAACTGCATTTGTACTCTTAAAAGGGCCATGTTCGAGAAGAAGTTCTGGCCAAACAGAACAAAGGCTGGACTTGTGTCTGTTTTGGGACTTTAAAAAATTGTTACTCTGCTATAAAAAGGAACACATAAATTAAGAGTTTCAAGCACTGTGCTTATATCATAGGGTAAAAGGGCCTTTTAGTATTTTAAGATGACTCAAATTTGTAGGACACCTCATGATCTGTGGCACAAATTTAGAATAAACTTAAAATGGATCATTCTTCATTTGTAAATTATTTTGAACAGTGACAGTTTTGTAACTATTTATGATTTCCATAGATTTATTTTCAAATCCACCCTTTTCCATAGTACCCGTATTTATAAAAGGAAAAAGAAGGAAGCAACAGTCAAGGACATTGTTTCTGTCTGTCGCAGGATGACTTTGGAAAATGGCTAGAATTTTGGCTACATCCAGAGCACGCTTTCCCAGGGTCTCTGAAGCCTTAAGATCAAGAAAGGAGGAGTCCATAGCAGTGAGTGCTCTCTTTTTCCAACTGCTGTTTCCAAGTTTCCATTGGAATGCTACAGTTATAATCAGGTCAAGGAAACAACTTAGAGTACTCATCCTTATTAAAGGAAAACAGCCAGGGTCGTGATATTTGTGAAGAAGGCAATGATGGAATTTGTTCCCACAGAGAAATGGCACGATAACATTTCTCACTAACTCTCTCTCTAAGACTCAGTTTTCTCATAAATAAAGTCAGACTAGATAATCACTTTGGAAATGATATGATTCTACAAGGACATTGCCATTCTCAAATTAACACCACCAAAAGATTTATATTTCAACTATCCAGAAGGTATGCATCTTCAAACAGGGCAAGTCTTTTACTATTATGATTTTTCCATTGAAATATGTTTCTTTCAACCTTTTGAGACCCAGTGTAAAAGCTCCACCTAACTGGAATTTTTCCAGCTCTTTCCCAGACAGAATTCACCGTCTTCTGCCCCAGCATCTCAGAATTCACATCACCACATATTATAATGATCAGCCAATAGACATCGCTCCAGGCTATTATATCAGGAACTAGTATGAGAATCAGAGCCTGCTTTTTATTAATCTCTACATTCTTAGCACCTAGAAAAAAAATGTCGGATGCATTATAGGTAGTCAATCAGTAAAACATTAATAATTTTAAAAAGAACTGTCCTTAAATAAAATCAGTGCTCATCACATTGTGAAAAATAAAGCCTGTGGACAATTTTCTTTGTAGTCATTATGGGTTCATAAAATGCTGGGAAATCTGAAACACAGTTGACTATAAAGAATATGAGTCACGGCTCCACATGAGTCAGAGAGTTAAGCCAGTTGTTGGAAATTCCTGTTGGACCACTTGTCAGCTACATGAGTAGTTTCAGGGTCCAACATAAAAGGATCACAAGATCCTGAATCCCAGAGAGAGTCTGGGGCCATGAGAAACAGCTCATTCCTGAAGACTGAGAATAACCCTGTTTCTGGGAATTAGAGAAAAGAGTTGTTTGAGTGGGATTGGATAAGGACATTTGGAGATCTAAGCATGCCTCCAGAACGCAGAGGCCACAAGACCTTTTCAAAACACAAATCAGATGGAGCTCTTGGCATAAAAAGCACTATAGCAGAGGGTGGCCATCCATGTTTCCCTTTGTTCAGAATGGCAATTTCAGGTGGCAATATGGCGGAGTGGTGACGAACTAGGGCTGTAGAACCAGTGATAAGGAGGTTGAAAACTAGCTCTGCTATGTATTTGAGGTAAGATCTTCCACAGTCTATTTTACCTCTGAGAATAGAAGTAGTTTTGGAGACAGATGGATGAATTTTGAAAAGGCTTTATTGCTTATCCCCTTTAAGAAAACTAGGCATGCACTATTTAGTAAATAGTTATTGAATTCCTGCAATATTGAAAACCCTGAGGGGTGTAGAAAGCAGAGTAAGGTACCATTCCTACCTGCAAGGGGAATATAGCTGCATTAGGAAGATATATAAATATGTCCCAATCCTCAAATGTTCACACTTTTCTGCTATATTAATTCAAGATTGCTTAGTACCCATATTTGTCGGTGTCTGTACACTTAGTGTCTTTCACATTTCTGATAGGTCAAGTTAAATGATCCCTGAAGTCTGTTACCTGCACTGGGAGAAATTGAGGCCACTCATGTTAACTGTTGCTATTTACATAAATTACCCAACAATCACCAAGGCAAAGAAATCCCCGTTTCTGAGATCCTTTAGTCTTCTCTTTCACATGTTCTTTTCAGCCCATTTCAACAACTGTGTGTTTCGGTTGTCTACTATATTCATGCTTCTTGGCTGCTGGATGTATAGAGATGAAAGTTGGTTTCTATCCTCAACCCTTAGTTTATAGAGATACATGACGAGTCCAGCAATTTCATTACATAGTGTGGTAGGTAGTCAGGATAGAGATAAGCCCCTAAACAAACAAACAAACAAACAAACAAACAAACAAACAAACAGAAAACAACAACAACAAACCCCCAAACAACTGTTCATAAGAGGATTATAATTGAGAAATTCTTAGTTGTAGTAGCCACTTGACTTGATATTGGGTTGCATATGGATGGAGGAAAGGGAAAAGGTATAAAGATGATTCTTAGGCTTTTAGTAACTGGGCCATTCAACAAGATAGAAACTGTTTAGAAAGGTTAGGTTTGGGGCCAGAGAATGAGACCACTTTGTTGGACATAATGAATGGGCAGTGTCTATGAGATACCCTGTTGTATTATTGTCTTCAGCAATTGTATACGTTAACATTGTTTTTTCTTCAATTATAACTTAACTAGAGGCCTGGTGCATGAAATTTGTGCACTGAAGTGGGGGCGGTGCCCCTCAGCCCAGCCTGCGCCCTCTTGCAGTCCTGCACTCCTTGGGGGATGTCCCTGCTTCTTGCAAGCTGGGATCCCTCTATCTTATTGCCTGCCTGCTTGCTCCTTACCACTTGGCTCACTGCTCTGTAGTGTTGCTGTGGAGGTGGGAGAGGCTCCTGCCACCGCCACTGCACTTGCCAGCTGTGAGCCCGGCTTCTGGCTAAGCGGCCACGCCCCAGTGGGAGCACACTGAACACTAGGGGGCAGCTCCTGCATTGAGCATCTGCCCCTGGTGGTCACTGCACATCATAGCAACTGGTCATTCTGGTCTCTCTGCTGTAACAGTTGCTTAAGTTTTTATCATATAGGTGATTTTTATCAGGAGAAGGGACAGAACGATGGGTAGGTTAGTGGAAATAAATTGAGGTAGGTGCCAGCTCAGGACAATTCTCCCAGATGTCACATATTCCCCAACATCCCATGTTACCTGTAAATGTTATCTACCATCCTTTCACAAGATGTGTCCTTTGGGCCAGTGTATTTGGCTTAAGCGTTGGCATGGCACCTAACATTCTTTCACTTGATTTTTTTAAAACTACAGTTGAAATGGAAGACCCCATTCATTTATGGTCCTAGAGTTGTAAAGATGTGAACCTGGAAATGGCTAGCAGCCATTTGCCTCATCTTGAGGGAAGAAGATCAACATCTTGAGAGACAGTATAGCTGTCTAGTAGAAGAAAAAAAAATCACAAAATCAAAAAAAGAGAAGATAGCTAAAGATCACCCTCATTTATTTATTCAACAAATATGACTTTATACTTTTACTAGAGGCTCAGTGCATGAAATTTGTGCACAGGTAGGGTCCCTAGGCCTAGCTGGAGATCAGGGCCAGTTGGAGCCTTCCAGCTGCCGGCTGGGGCCTCCCTTCCCCGGCTACTAGCCAGGGCCTCCCTTTCCTGGCTGCTGGCTGCCAGCTGGGGTCTGCCTTCATTCTGTACCATCCTCTGATGGTCAGCACACATCATAGCAAGTGATTGGTCTGCTGGTTGAACACCCTTGGGTATAATTTGCATATTAGGTCTACACATACATACTAAGGGCCTGGTGCACAAAAATTTGTGCACTCGGTGGGGGGGGCAGTCCTTCAGCCCGACTGTACCCTCTTGCAGTCTGGGATCCCTCAGGGGATGTCCACCTGCTGGTGTGCCTGGTCACCCTGGGTGAGGGGCTGATGGCTGTTTGCAGGCTGGCCACATCCCCTTCATGGTGGGGTCCTGCTGGGGTGCCTGGCCAGCTTGGGTGAGGGACTGATGGCTGTTTGCAGGCTGGCCACAGCCCCTTCAAGGTGGGTGTCCCCCTCTCTGTGGTGCCTGGTCAGCCTGGGTGAGGGGCTGAGGGCTGTTTTCAGGCTGGCCACAGCTCCCATTGACCCAACATCCCAGTGAGACTGGCTGGAATCAGGTTTCTGGGGTTTATTTATTTTCTATAATTGAAACATTGTTGCCTTGAGTGGAGGCAACAGCTGGCCTAGGCATTGCTGGTGAGAGGAAGCCTCCTGTTTGCTCTAGCTCTGTGACTACTGGCCGCCATCTTGGCTGGGTTAATTTGCATAGAGTCACTCTGATTGTCTGGTGGGTGTGGCTTGGGTGGTGGGCATGGCTTGGGTGTAATGGAGTGAGGGTCAATTTGCATATTACTCTTTTATTAGATTAGATATATATATCTTTTAACTTATTTTTATTGAATTTATTGAGGTGACATTAGTTAATAAGATTATATAGCTTTTGTGGGTACAATTCTATAATATCTCATCTGTATATTGTATTGTGTTCACCTTTCCAAGTTAAGTCTCCTTTTATTACCATTTATTCCCCAATAACCTCTTCTACTTCCCCGCCCCCCCCCCCAACTCCTGTCCCACTGGTAATCATCATACTGTTGTCTGTGTCTATGAGGTTTTATTTTATTTTTCTTAATCCCTTTACCTTTTTCACCCAGCTGCATAACTCCCCTCCCCTCCTCTCTGACAACTATAAATCTCTTTATTATATTTATGAGTCTGTTTCTATTTTGTTTGTTAGTTTATTTTGTTCATTGGATTCCACATGTAAGTGAAATCATATGGTACTTGTCTTTCTCTGACTGGCTTATTTCAGACATTGTTTTAGATGCTTGGAAAATACCAGTGAACAAAACATACAAAAATAATCTGCACGTAAGGAGCTCACATTGGATTCAGACAGTAAATAACACAATAAATAGGTAAATTCTATATCATGTGAGGCGTGAGTGCTGCAGAAAAAATAGAGCAGAATAAGGGATCTGGAAGTGGAACTGGTTGTAACTTGACATAGGTTCACCCTCCCCGAGGAGGTAACATTTGACAGAACTGAAGAAAGTGAGGAGGAGCAACCAGTGCAAGGGCAGGAAAGTGAAGCAGGCCTAAGGTCTCTGGGGAAAGGTACGCAGGCCGGTGTTGTGGGAGTGGAGTGAGTGATGTGTGACGTTATTGAAAATCAGGTCAGAGGAGTGACAAGTAGCCAGATTGTGAGAGGCTTTGAAGACCATTCCACGGCTTTGGCTTTTATTTTTAGGGAAATGGTAGACATTGGAAGATCGGGCACAGTGGGGTCAGGTCATCGGATTCACAGTTTTAAATGATTACTCTGGCTGCAAGGTACTGCGCAGGTTGGAAGCCAGACACCTGTAGGAGGTTAAGAAGTGATAGTGACTCAGGTTAGACAGGTGGTGAGGACTTAAAACCTGAATATATTTTGAGGGTAGAGCTGACAGGATTTTCTGAATGAGGGAAGGAATTGCTCAGAGCTGGGGTAGACAAGTGAATGAGTATGTTTGGGAGGGAAGATCAATGGCTCAGTTTTAGTTGTGTAACATTTCAGATTTCTAATTACACAGCTAAATGGACATGTTCCGTGGAAAGTCAGTTATTTAAATATCAAGTTGAGGAGAGAGGTTTTTGGGTCCTTGGCATATAGACAGAAAATTAAGGCAATAGAGTGGCTGAGATTTAAGGAGTAGTGCAGATATGAAAAAGCAGAGGACCAAGAACTGAGACTTGGGCACTCCCACATTCAGAACTTAGACAAAAGAGGATGGACCAGGGGCTCTCAGTGAGGTAGAGGAAGACCTTGAGAGTAGGATGTTCCAGTGAAGAAAGCATGTCAAGGAAGAGAGACCGATGAACTGTGTCAAATGCTGCTGGTCAGTCAAGTAAGATGATGACCAAGAACTCTGTTGAGTTTAGCAAGATAGAGACATTGCTGATCTCAACAAAAGAAGTTTCTGTGGAGTGGTAGAGCTGAAAAACTGTATAGAGGAGGCTTAATGGGAAATGGGAGGCATGAGATTGGAGACAGTGACTACAGATCAATCTTTACAAAAATTTTGTTGGGGAGGGTATAAAAGATAGGGCAGTAACTGCTGGGGGGACATGTGATTAAGAACAAGATATATATATATAATCAGGTTTGAGTGTAAATGGAAAAGATCCTATAGAAAAATAATATAGATAAGAGAAGTGGGAATTTCCAGAGACAATTCCTAGCATTAATGAGAGAGATGGTCTTTAGAGAAACAGAATCAATGGAGGTGTGTGTGTGTGTGTGTGTGTGTCTTATAAAGAATTGGTTCATGTGATTAAGCAGGCTGGCATGTCCAAAATTAAAGATTTGCAGAATGGGCCACATCAGGCTGAAGACCCAGAAAAAAGCCAATGTTGAAATTCAGGTCCAAGGGCCATGGGTTGCACAATTCTCTTTTGGTAGGAGGAGGTCAGCCTTTGTGTTCTATTCAGGCCTTTTACCGATGAGATAAAGCTGACCAGCATTATGGAGGCAAGTCCACTAATTTAAGTGTCAATCTCATTCAAAAACCCTCACAGAAACATCCAGAATAATGTTTCATTTGGCCCAGCCTAGTTAAAACATGAAATGAACTATCACAGGTGAGATCTCCTGTGCCAGAGAATAAGGTAGGAAGGTGGAGTATGGGTGTGTGATGCTGGTTGATGGGTGGCTGTGATGCTGAGAGTCTGTGACAGCGCTGCAGATTATTTCAGTTTCCTCGAAAGAACTGAAGTAATTTGAAGAGGAAGTATGAAGCAAGTCATCTCATGAGAGTGAAATGGGGGATGAGATAGGTATTTGGAGTTTGAAGAACTAAGCAAAGGGAAGGTATGAATTAGTTGTCTGGACGCATGGGAGAATGAATGGAGTAGGGAAATGTGGCATGATTACGGACAGAATTCAGGATCATTGGCGGGTCATTCATTTAAAGTGAGACCTGCTAATAGAATTGTGTGGAGAAGGCAGTGTTGCTGATGAAGCTATGGTTTTGCCCATGAACTCCCTGTAGTGTGAGAGATTCAAGGGATTTGAAGGGGTGAAGAGTTAAGGGAGTTCAAGGGGTAAGTCATCAGGAGTGAATATGATGACTACCATGGAATTCAAGCAGAGAAACAGGAAGAAAGTACATTAAATGGGAAAGGGTCTCTAAAGGTGAATGCTCTGAGGACATGAAGCCCTGGCTTCTGTCACTCTTGGGGCCAGTGTCACTCCTGACGTTAGTTATCTAAGCAGATTTCCCTTTGAGTCCAAGTAGGTTGGGTGTCCGTTATTTGAATTTCAAAAAGTCTTGCCAATTTGGGAAGAAAATATAAAGAAAAGTAAAGGGAATAATATGACAAAATGTTCACTCTCCCCAAAGAAGTAGTTCTTAATTTTCACAGAATTGAAGTGTATCAATTTAAAAAAAAAATGATGCTCAGATTTTACCCCTGAGATTCTGATTCAGTTGATGAGGATGGAGGAAGCTGTTTTCAAAACTCCCCAGGATAATCTGATGGTCAGCCTGGGTTGAGAATGATAATTCTAGACGCTCTCAACTATAGTCTTTAGTGACAGCTTCAAATTATTTAGATGCGGCAGATTAATCTTTGAATTCGATGATCAGTTAATTTTTGGATTATCTCTGCACATCACTGGGAGATTTATGGGGGAAGGAAAGGTGTTCAGATTTATTATGAATAGTTTTTACAGCTCTGGAGACCAGCCGTGCATGAAGTCAGAGGCCAGCAATGGACTGTGGATGACTGGTGTGCTGAGCACTGTGCAAATGGAAGCATGGCTGCCTCTTTGCAGGAACTCACTGTGTGTTTTTGTTTGAGGATTATATTTGTAATGTTTATTGTGAGGAGTATATTGGTTTTAGATTTATGGTTCAGTAGTTTTATTCTTTATGGTAGTCTAACACTTTATTGCAAATTAAGGCTCCTTAAATAACTAGTGTATGAAGTATGCCCTTTATAATAGACATTTATAGGATGGCAATGGAATATACTAGAAAGGGCTTTGGTCTGGGTATCAACAGAGCTGTGCTCAAGTTCCATCCCCACCTTATCCAAGCTCTGAAATTCAGGGCAAGTTTCTCACCCTCTCTGTGCCTTTGGGGTCACCATCTGTAAAATGAGGAGGATGTCAACTATCTTGTCCCTCTCACACTACCATAGCTTTATTAGTATGACATTCTGCCTTCTCCACACATAGCCTGTGTAGTGAACGGAACTCTAAAATCTGTTTTCCAGCCCCAAAACTCTATGACTTAAGCTATAGTTTTATCTTTTCCACAATTATTTTTGATATAAAGTTGCATTTTTTTCTGTTTTATAACATGCTATTGATCTCACTTATGGTTCATTGGAATATTGCATGGTGCCAGTTAGAAAACATGAATGGGATTGATGACAATCTGTTTTCCAATATGGCGGTTAGGGATGCATTGTGGGAAGTGAAGATGCCTGTTCACAAAACAATGTCATTGAGGATACTAAATGATAAAGATGAGATGAAGAAGAGTGGTAAGAACACTGGTTCTTGCTGGACTTCAGAAAGGAGAAGAGAGTGAGTTTCTTTGTTGTTCTGGGAAGACTTCAGGCAAGAAGTTGTAATTGACCAACGTTTGCAGGTTGAGCTGGTTCTCAATATTCAAGGGAGAAGAGGACTTTTTCTTGTGTGTTTGGCTGGAATGATGGAATGAAGGTAGAGGACTGGGCTAACACATGGAGTGAGAGAAGCAAGGATTATATTTGATGGATGAAGGGAGAGGATCAATTTGCCTTGTAGGAGCAAAAGAAAGGACTGGAAATACAGAAATTGTAGACATTGAACTGCATACCAGCAGTTGACAGTGCATAATGGATGGTCATATTCTAGTATTAATACTTACTATTTGTGTAAAAGTTGAACAATTAAAATGTAATGGGGAATGGAGACTTAGGAGGGGGCAAAAAGTAAATAGAAAAAGTAATACGGAGTGGGGTTTGCACATTCTTTGGAGAACATGCAGGGGATAGTGTGAAGGTAGTTTCTGGGCTTTTAACTTTCATTCACTTTATAACCTTTTCACCTAAATTGATAGATTCCTTGGCATCATGCTTGGCTGCCAAGAAGCCTATCCTGCCTCCTCTTTTTATACTTTTCCAACTCTTATTGAATCTTACCATTATCTTAAGGCATAACAATCTCTTCGGTGGGGGAACAAAGTGAAGATTCAAAATTTTTATGTGCTTGTCAACACTTCCTTAATCAAGGCACTGCTCCACCCCCTCCCATGCATTTCATTAGGGATTGGATACCAATAAATTTTATTTTTTAGATTTAATAATAATTTATAAAGTATATAATCATCTAACTTATTTGTGTGCTGCTAATGATTGTAATAATTTAATGATAATTTAACCCATAAAAATGTTTTTAATAGCATATATAATGGTCATGAACATTAAAAATAATATTTTAAATTTTAATACACCAATATTTCTGCAGAGATGTACAATGGGTGATCTATAAAAACAAAACAAAAAAGATGTGTGGCTAATAATTCTGTGTCACTAATCTCTTATAGTTTGCATTCTGTTTTGGAAAATTTATCAGGAATTAGAACCACTCAAAAGTAGATGATCCTTTTATTGGGAGATTTGCTTTAATTTGGTTTGGTTTTTTGAATGGTCAAGTCAGGCATATAGTTAGGCCTATGTCAAACACATCTTTGAATCTAAGCAGGTGTCATGGATCTCTTAGCCTACCAACTATAAAATCTTAGATAAATTACTTACCTTCTCTGGACCTCACTTTTCTCCTGAGTAAACCAGGAATAATAAGACATACCACATAGTTTTGACTTGAGGAATAAATGAGATAGTGATGTTGAGTGCATAGTAGTGTCAGGTATACACAAGACTCTCAGTGAATTGTCTATCCCTTTTTCACCTTCTTATTATATATAAACGATTCAAGTTGATTGTAGATCCATCACTAAGTTAAATGGGACTTTATAAAGTAGTCTCACTTGGAACATTGTCACAGAAAAATATGAGTAAATTAGTTTTTAAAAATAAATGAAATACTAGAAATGCATCAGAAAATTACAAAAGAATTGCTCCTTGATATAAATAATAAATAATGCCTCTTAGTTCACCTCCTGTATTTTAGGTTTTTGTGCGTTTATGCCTGTATATCTAAATATATACATATCTATTTATTAATATAAGAAATACCTTAAAAAGCATTTATTATCCTCTAGTGATTATGACAATGAATCATATACAGATGGAAGATGTTTTGGAGAAAAGAATAATATGGAGCTTTTGGTTAATTTTGGTTTATAAGATTAATGCCTACAGCAGTTATATGAAAGCTCATTGGAGGGATTTGAACGTTTATGTGAATAATAGCCATTAATAATAGTTTTCTCTCAAAAAGGATGTGAACTAAAATATATGCTTTTACTACTGTGTAGATTTGTGCTATAGCAAACAGTCATTTTATCATTCACCAGGGTTTCAAATGAAAACTTAGTGAAGTAACCTATTTTCTTACTTTTTGCATTACCTTCTCAACGAATCCCACCCAACTATTCATAATTCATTGTCACATTTTCTTTGAGTGCAATTTATTATCAGTATTACAGAAATTCTAGAAATTTGAGGAGGGGGTAGTTGTTTGGGTAATATAAGTAAAATTGACCATGAAACCTGTAACTTAAAAGGAGTCAGAAAAGAAAATCAATATGATGACTCATGAGCAGGCAGGCTTATTCTCAAAAATCTTTTTAATACATCTCCAGGGACCCTGTTCAGACTTATGTAGCTTTATGAATAATTCTCTTAGATAAGATAAAATTACTAATTTAACATTCGTACTGATGCATTAAAATCTATTACAGTAGATTTTTAAGCTGTAGTTAGGAGAACTACCATATTGGTGACTCTCCATAAGCTGAATGTGTATGTTCAGTGCTATCATTTATAACAATTTTTTGCAAGCTAAAGGAATTTTCACATTTGAAAATTTGGAAGGCAATGTCAGAATCTCTACTTTGGAAAATGCCTGTCTTTCCCAGTTCCTGCCTCCCTCCATCGCCCTCCATTCCTCCTCACCATGGAATATGCATGTGAGCGAATGGCTAGAAGACAGCACTGTACACAGTTCACACGAGGTCTTGTTAAGAAGACAAGAGGGACTGCACTGCAACCATATGGAGTGCTGAAATTTTGGGGAACAAACCAAAATGGTAATCCGAAGTCTTATTTAGGAAACAAAACTTGTATGACTAGAAATAGACCAGCTCCTAAATATATTCTGTTTTATGTGCATTCTGTTGTAAACCACATGTCACTAGGTAGGATTTTAGGTGGTCACTAGAGGGCAGGTATATTTTCTACCTAAAGAATGTGTCTACCAGCCTAAAAAGCTGATTATATTCTCTTCTAGTTTGTTCATTTCAAGCCTTTTCTACCTCCATGACAAATTTGTGCTTATATATACATGGTTTTTAATATTGTCAAGCCCTTCGAGGCCATGAATGTTCATCTTAAGACAGTTTTAATTATGAATTAAGGGTTCAGGAATCTCATTTTTACATTTCCAAATTTTGAAAGTGTCATATAAGATGGTCTATGAAATATTGGTTCGCATCTTGGGCTTAAACAACTGAAATAAAATTATAAACTCTTGTTGGAAATTTTCTACATTTTACCAAAATAATCTACGTTGCTCATGATATGCAGCAGTGATAGAGTGAGTTCAAATCTCTAGATTTTCAAGCATCAGTAACTTTCTCACTAATTAGGTGTTTCATCTTAATGCAAATTATTTAACCACTCTGAGCTTCAGTGTCATAAACTAAAAATTTTTATATTTCATGACCTTAAAGACTTATACTAGGTCTGAATTTTTAGTTTTACAAAAGTTTAACATCCCATACTCATAGTTTGACCATTTTTCACATTTTTTCTTATAAATCACTTAACTGTCAGCTTCTTTGTTGGCTGCTTTTTATAATTTGGCATATGCTTACTCTTTGTTCCTTTGATTTTGCTGGTACATTCTTTGGCAGTTGATAGAGGAAACCCAGTGGAATGTATTTTTGTAAAGAAGTGTAAGAAGTATAGCTATTTAGAGATATAAATAACCATAAACAGCATCAAACTCACCTATTAAAAATGGGAGAGGTAGAAAAAAAATGGGAGAGGAAATGGGTGGATTGCTCAGGGCCTTGATGTTGGTTTGGAAGGAGGACCTAGGAAGTCAGAAATTAGCAGACTGGTAACCTCTCTTATTGCACCCTGTGTATCACCTTTTAGCTGTGTCCTCGGCATTAATGTTTCTACTCTGATGTAACTGGTTTGTGACGTTTGAGAACAAAACTGTGATCCTGGTGAGATAAAATAGTTCAAGATTTCTGTAGCCAAGACCCCAGCCCGTTCCTCCTTCTATCTTGGGTTTGGAGCGGACCGGGCTGAGAAGGCCACCATAACAGTAGTGTATCCCGGTGCTCCTTCATCTTCCCATAGTGCAGCAGAACCCCTGTGGTGCTTGGTCAACTCTTTGGTTAGCATTTGTTTGGCAGCAGACCCTGCCTTGGGCTTGTCTTCCTGTAGATTGTGATCAGGTTTGTCTGACAGCCTAGATGGGAGGCAGCATAGTGTGATAGGAAGAGCAGGGCCCTGCCTTTAATTGGGCAGGCGTCATGGATCTCTTAGCCTCATTGTTTTAAAGTGAAGGCTTTATTATTTTTCAGGTTATGGTGAATAATATCACACCACAGAGGGACACACAGGGTAGCATCAGGTTAGTCAGGAGACAGAGAGAGCAAGGAAAAAACTAGGAGAAGGGCCTTTATTATGGTTCCCATAGAAAGGAAAGCCAAGGCAGGGTAAGCAGGATGAGGTTTGGCTAGTTTGACTGACTTTAGCAGGCTCTGGGGCCTATGAGCTGTCCCTGGCGCTCTGGTACCTGGCCCTGTGATAATTAGGGCAGAGGGCTAGTCCCCCAGACAGTGAGAGCCCAGGGTAAAGGAGCTGGTTGAGATGGAGTCTCTGAGTCGGTTGGTTTGCCTATGAAAGGTATGCTTTTAGGTGAGTCATTTATTAGCTGTAGGAATTGGCTAACCCTGGGAAGGTGGGATACCTCCAGTGTCCACAAGGCCTCAAGATGTCAAAGTATCAAAAATATAGGCTATAGAATAAGAAGACATGCTTAATACACTCACTAGGACTTAGGATTTTTTATTTGAAATAATGTAGGTAATTATTAGTAAGGTAATGTTAGTACTTAATAATCCTAATATAATTACTACAAACAGTAATGTGATCTGTTCATATTTTCATTTGATTTTCGCTATAATGAGGTGGGATTATTATATCCTTTTTACAGAGGTACAAAATGAAGATAGGGGTTTACTTGCCAAGTTTACTCAGTGAGTAACTGTGTAACTATGCCTGCTCATTGCACTTCAAAATAAAGGAGAACAGAATTACACAGATTGAATATCTACTGTGTGTCAAATATCTTCTTAGGTACTTTAGTATACTGTGTTATTAAATATTAAATAAATAAAAATATTTCAATACTATTAAATGTTTTTAATAACAGTGCACAAACTAATTATTATGCCATTTTATAGATGAGATCAATGAGGTTCATAAAGTTTAGTGAAATTTTTTCAAGGCTGCAGACCTCATGAGTGGCAGAACTGAGATTTGAATCAGCTGGGTCTGTTGAACCCAAGGTAGCAAATGCATTTTATCTCAAGCATCAGCTTCAGGGAGCTGGCAGAGGCTGGCTGCAGCAGTGTGGGGAAGGAGTCTGAGTTTGTGTCTGGACTCCCTAGGAAAGAATGTCACATTTTGTTAGAGACTTTTGTCACAGGAGTGAGGGGAGAGAGGCAGCACCCAGCCATTTATTTCTCGTCTTCCTCTTCGAAGTAAACTCTCTTTAATCTGTCACCTCCACAAACCTGTTTTTCTGGACAGTCTTGGTAACAGGTGGTGGTGTCCTTAGCCTCATTCCCCCTGAAAACAGAGCCTGAGACAGAGGCTTCTGTGCAGAGAGTTTGAGGATGTGACGCCAGGAAGCAAGAGCCCACGATGGGGAAGGAGGGAAAGCCAGGATGTTACTGAGGCAGCCACCACTTGTACCCAATCCGCTGTGACCTTCTGTGAAGCTTTAGGTAACGTATCAGAACCTTTCACATGGGAGCATCACAGGGGAAGACGCATTGGTGCACATATAGACTCTCAGGCCATGCTGGACCAGGGCAGGTCTAGGGTGTTACCTCCTCTATACTGCCAGGTGGCACATTGGGGTGTCCTCTGCTGTGGTATCAAAGAAGCTCAAGGGTAGGAAGCAAGGAGCAGGCAGTGCAGATCGCTCCTGTTCTATGCAGCTGCGCTGGCGTGAAGCTGGTAAGAACCTGCACTGACTGGGTCAGCTCAGCCATGTCTTGTGTGTGCTGTGGGGCCCGAGGTTGTTGAACAGGTGCCCAAGAGGACACTGACCACTGTTGATCCCCATAACTCGCAGAGGCCTGGGGAGATGCCATGATCCTTGGGAAGGCTATACTTATTCTAGGAAGTTGCTAATGACATCTAGTCTTGGTACCCCCTGAACTTTTCCTGTCTCCATTATTTTTCTAATGGTAATTTGGGATTATAAATATCTGCCTGTTTTTAAGAGAGCAAGTGTTGAGCACTAGTGAGCCTACTTAGTTGAGTATCTTTTTTAAAAATATATTTTTATTGATTTCAGAGAAGAAGGAAGAGAGAAGTAAACATCAGTGATGAGAATCATTGATCAACTGCCTCCTGCACCCCCCACACTGGGGATCAAGTCTGAAACCCAGGCATGTGCTCTGACCCGGAATCAAACTCTGACCTCCTGGTTCTTAGGTCGATGCTCAACCACTGAGCCATGCTAGCCGGGCAAGTCTAGTACCTGTTATTTGCTGGACTCCATGAACCAGGAGTTCATTCAGTCTTGAACCACACTATGCAGAAGGAGGTGTTATTCCCTTGCCCTGCACAGAGCAGATCACTATATGAGCCAGACTGAATTGCCTAAGACCAGTCCTGCCAAGCAGTTGAGCTGCAGTTCACACACACCTCCAGCTGCTTCCTAAGCCCATCATCATTTCACTCCGCAGTTGTCTAATGGGAAAAAGCAGGGAGGGTTGGCTCTGGTTTGACCAGTGTTTGAGCTCTCACCCTGGGACTCTACAAAATGGCTTATATGTGAGTCTCAGGCCCATCAGCATCCTCCACTTGAGTCAACTGGAGACTGGCTGTTCTCGCGAAAAGTGCTGGAAATCCCCACTGCTTCCCTGAGCCTGTGAATCTTTCAGCTGGGTAAGCACCAACTGAGGTTGTTGAAAGTCCCTAGAAACTGTACCTTTTCCCCCCTAGAAGGCCACATTTTCTCTAGTACTCAGAAACAAAACAAAACAGCAAATCACATTCAGAGAAAACTAGCGTCAGCCTCTGTGAATGCCAGTCCTCTCATTTATGAAATAAGGCGGTGGGTTTTATGATCTTGAAGGTGCCTTCCAACTTCACTTTTATGAGGCCAAGGCTACACTGAGCAGCTTAGCTTTCAGACGCCAGCGGATGGGGGCCTAGTTTCAACCATTTTTTCTCCAGTAGTCAGCACACAGTGAACCCTGACCTGTGTTTCCCAGGTGACAGCTGGCACTCCCCCTTCTGCATGCCTTTCTTCTACCTTGATAGTCCTTCATCCTATTCCAGCACCTGTAAATTCTGCTTCCAAAACAAACCCTGTGCATAAAAATTGGTGGGGGCATTGAGTATAAAGGATCTCAAGTCAGTGTATTCTCTCCCCCAAGTATATTTGCTAGTTGAGATTTATACCTAATTGTGAAATTAAAGGAGTTTCATCTACCAGCCAGTTTCAATTTTGAAAGATAGAGCTCTTCCAAGGTTCCAAAATCATCCCATTGAACGCAAAACCCAAATTGCCTATTTGGCTCAGAGGGAAGGGGAGGAAGGGGAAAAGGAGGAAAATGAGTGAAGAATTGGACATGAAGTGGCCACAGGCACTGCTGGGAAGCCAGAGAGTCTTTCTCTGGTTGTGGCTGCAAACACACCAGGTACAAAAGCACACAGGGTGGGGGGAATGACATAGAGTTTAGAGCAGGAGTCCAAAGTTACAGCCTGCAGACCAAGCTCACCCCAACCCCTGTGCCTTCATATGGTGTGCAAGCTGGGAATGTTTTGAAGCTAGGATGAATATTTGTAACTGATGTGACAATTGAGACACTAACTTCAAAATTCAATTGCATGAAATGTTAACCCCCCCCCCCCAAAGAATTCCATTCCTTTCCTTAGTATAAGGTGACCAGACATCCTGCTTTTGGTGGGACAGTCCCAATTTTTAACAATTTGTCCCGCGTCCAATGGCGTTTTGAAAAAGTCCCGATTTTTGGAAAGAATGCACGACAAGCTAGGGAAAAGCGGGAGAACGGGAAGGGAAGATACGGTTTTCGGCAGCCAAGCGGTCAATGGTGTCCCGCTTTACCAATGTTAAAATCTGGTCACCTTATCTTAATAGGCTTAGATTATTCCAAAAATTGTACTCTATTATTATTATTGCATTTTAAATTTTATCAATGAGAAATATGTGAAAATTGTGTTTCTTATTATGTAAATACCCGTGTAATATAATTGATTTTGCCTCTTGGCCCACAAAGCTTAAAATATTTACTCTCTCTCTTTACAAAAAATATTTGCCAGTCCTTCCTTAAGAGGAAAAGAAGCCAGCCAATAGGAGGATGAATAGGGCTATGGGAGAGGATAAAAGGGAAACTGAGGAAAAGTGAAGTGATGTTATAAATGAAATGAAAGAAATAGGATGTTCTATCTTCAATCATGTGAAGCATCTACATAGCATCTTTAAGAACTAGCCGGTTTCTCCCTACTTCAGAAAAAAAAACACTCTTCTGTTAAACATACACAGGACACTTGCACACACAGACATGGCACATGCGCACAGACACAACACACACACACACAAGTGTACACACACCGCAGCAGGCCAGCTATGAGGACAAGATTACCCTGAGCCCAAATCACAGCTCTGCCTTGAACTCGTTGTGAGATTTGGTAAGTTGTTCCCTCTCTGGCCTCCCCACTATAATAAAGTTGCCAGTGGAACTTGGAATCATTAAAGCAGAGGATTTTCCCATGTCTTAGACTCCTTAAAACTTTATCTCTGGGTTTCATATGCTGTTCTCACAATTCTTTAGTGACTCCAATTTTATCCTGAAATTTTCTACATTAATATAGGCCTTGCCCAAGGTTCTGTCCTTAGCTTTCTGCCTCCTTTGCTTTACATATTCCTTCAAAGTTCTCATTCCTTCTCCAGTCTGATCATGATACTCCTTTGTATTACCCGAACAAAGGTCAGGTGACTGATGCATAAAAGGCACTTACGTCTTCACCTCTCTCCCGCCAGCTCTAACTATGCCTTCTTGCCTTTCTAACACTTTCCCCCAATTCCAGGGTTCACTTCTGCTTGCCTGCTTCGTCTACTGAATCCTGTCTTCCCCTCTTCACTTCTGCTAGGCTAACTTCTAGTCCTTCCCATCCCCATCTGCCTTGTCCCCTGTCTGTTAGATTATGGCAAGCATTTAGACATTGGTTTAAATTAAATATATCAGGTTATCTTTTGGCAATTCAAATTACTATCAGGGTAATCAATCACAACCCCAATGTGAGGACACTCCCAAACACTGAGACCTCGTGCAGATCTAAAAAAGGAAATTGGTCAGTGTACTGCGTGAAGTTTGCATAGATATTCCAGTACTAAAAATATTCAGCTGATTTGCATGAGATCCTACATTTTTGGGATAGGCTTTCTATAACTTAATCAGATCATGTGTGTCACTCCCCAGCTTCCTACTTTTCTACATCCTAGTTGGGATGACTGGGTCCTTACAGAGGCCTCCTGCCGTCCTCTGCTGCCCTGTGCACGGGCACCAGCCACACTGGCCTCTTTGTTCCTCAGCCATGCCAGGCTGGCTCACCCTTGCACCCTTGCACTTTTGACTGGGGTTCAGCTCCCACATATCCATGACGTGCTCAAGCTTGTCATCCAAATGCGGCTCAAATGTCAACTCCTCGGAAAAGACTTTCCTCACTACCCTAATGCTGTCCTCTCACTCTGTCAACTAAATCCATTTCGTTTGCCTTATAGACTCTTTACAGTGTGAAACTTTCTGGCTCATGCACTTGTGTGCTTATTCTTTTCTGTTTACAGTTCCTATCATATAAGCTTCGGGAGAGCAGAAATCCTGTTTGGCCATTACTAGGCCTCCTCAGTTGTTCTGCCCCCTATTCATTCCCTCAGGGTGTCGGTGTGAAAGGTCTGATTCATTCTTTGCTGGGAATGGGTTGCTTTGGTGTAACAAAGATACATGTTCAGGTTCAAAGAAATTATATGCATGCATACTTAATGTGGAGACAAGGATTGTTTGCAATACAAGGATTGTTTGCAGAGCAATGGGAGCTGATGCAATGCTAAATATTAGCATAGTGCTTCAGAGTTCAACAAAACAATTATTTTGTAGGCTCAGCAAATTAAAATAAAAAACATCCCTTGAGAGTGGGCATTTGGCATTGTTTTTCAAAATCAGTATAATCTTTTTTATGAGAAACTCCTGTTAGTCTATTCAAATCTGAGTTCATCATCTTAATTTTAAAAGAGTGTTAACTATTTAAAGAGAACCATTGAGTTCTGGTACATTCTAAACAGAAGTCGTCTCTTTGAATCTTCTGTGAAAAATAACATTTCAAACACTGGAAGACCTTAGTAATTTACATTTGACCTCTGCTTTTTGTATATGCTGTTAACTTTTCCAGATTGTTAATCCAGGTTGTTAACTGTGTGTGCTGTCTGTAGGTCCTCTCAAATTTCATCTCATCCCTTTACATGTAATAGAAGGAGTTTATGCATAGTGAATTTACCAAAGCTTTTATAATTCCTGACTAGAAAACCTAAACCAAAGTACTTGTGAGAAGACATTGATGGGTACCATTCAAGTGTACAAATTTCTCAGATTTTACTTTCTGCATACATTGCAAGAAAAATTATATTTGTATATGTAGGATGGGACAAAAGTAGGTCTACAGTTGTGAGTACATGAAACAGAGTTCATTCTTGTATTATTTATTAATTACTAGAAGCCCAGTGCATGACATTCGTGCATGGGGGGGCGGGGGGTGTCCCTCAGCCCAGTCTGCACGCTCTCCAATCTGGGACCACTTGGGGATGTCCAACTGCTGGTTTAAGCCTGATCCCTGTGACCCTACTAAACTGACAGTCGGACATCCCTCTCACAACCTGGAACTACTAACTCCCAACTGCCTGCCTGCCTGCCTGCCTGATCAATGCCTAACTGCTCCCCTGCCAGCCCGGTCGCCCCCAACTGCCCTCCCCTGCAGGCCTGGTCACCCCCAACTGCCCTCTCCTGCTGGCCTGATCACTCCTAACTGCCCTCCCCTGCTGGCCTGATCACCTCTAACTGCCCTTCCCTGCTGGCCTGCTCGCCCCTAACTGCCCTCCCCTGCAGGCCTGGTCGCCCCCAACTGCCCTCCCCTGCTGACCTGGTCACCCCCAACTGCCCTCCCCTGCTGGCCTGATCACTCCTAACTGCCCTCCCCTGCTGGCCATCTTGTGGTGGCCATCTTGTGACCACATGGGTGCGACCATCTTGCGCAAGGGTGTGATGGGCAATTTGCATATTATATCTTTATTATATAGGACTAGAGGCCCGGTGCATAAAAATTTGTGCACTTGGGGGGTCCCTCAGCCTAGCCTGTGCCCTCTTGCAGTCTAGGACCCCTTGGGGGATGTCCACCTGCTGGCGTGCCTGGCCAGCCTGGGTGAGGGGCTGATGGCTGTTTGCAGGCTGGCCATATCCCCTTCAAGATGGGTGCCCCCTCCTGGGGTACCTGGCCAGCCTGAGTGAAAGGCTGATGGCTGTTTGAAGGCTGGCCATATCCCTTTCAGGAGGTCCCTGCTGGGGTACCTGGCCAGCCTGGGTGAGTGGCTGATGACTGTTTGCAGCGAGGCTGGCTAGAATTTATTTAACCTGTAAAGTTGAAACTTTGTTGCTTTAACTTGAGCCCAGGTCGGGTTGCCCCTAACAACCCAGGCTCCCAGCCCTTCCTTGAGCCCAAGGCTGGAAGCAGGTCTCTGGAGTTTATGTATCTTCTATAATTGAAACTTTGTTGCCTGGAGCAGAGGCCACAGACAGCTTAGGCAGACAGGAACCTTAGCTTCCTGCATTGCCGAGGCGAGCCTCCTGCTTGTTCCAGCTCCGTGGCTGCCGGCCGCCATCTTTGCTGGGTTAATTTGTATATAGTCACTCTGATTGGCTAGTGGGCGTGGGTTGGCTGGTGGGCGTGGCCTAGGTGTAATGGAGTGGGGGTCAATTTGCATATTACTCTTTCATTAGATTAGATTAGATTATTTTCCATACAAACAACTGCAGGCCTGCTTTTGCCCCATCCTATGTATATGGCGTTTCAGTTTCCCTTCAAATACTATAGTGTATAATTTCACACAGAGAATATTAGGGAAAAATATTCTCTCCTTGATTCCCATTCTGGATCTCTTACCACCTACCTCAACTATATTTAATATCCAATATGTCTTTCCTCATCACCAGCATATTTTAAAGTCATTAGAACTCTGTGGGTAGCAAAGATACATTGGAGAATAGCTCATAAAATCTAATAAAAGGGTAATATGCAAATTGACCCTCACTCTGTTAACTTAAGCCACGCCCACCATCCAAGCCATGCCCACCAGCCAATCAAAGCAACTGTATACAAATTAACCCAGCCAAGATGGTGGCCGGCAGCCATGGAGCTAGAGCAAACAGGAGGCTTCCATTGCACCAGTGATGGAGGAAACTGCCTGCCTAGGCCAACTGGGCCTCTGCTCAAGGCAACAAAGTTTCAATTATAGAAGCCACGGAGCTGAAGCAAACAGGAGGCTTCATTGCCTATCTAGGCCTCCACTCAAGGCAACAAAGTTTCAATTATAGAAGATAAATAAATCCCAAAAACCTGATTCCAGCCAGCCTTGCTGGGATGTTGGGTCAATGGGAGCTGTGGGCAGCCTGAAAACGGCCCTCAGCCCCTCATCCAGGCTGGCCACACCCCCATGGGATGAGGGTTCCCACTGGGGGGCTTGGCCAGCCTGCAAACAGCCATCAGCCCCTCACCCAGGCTGACCAGGCACGCCAGCAGGTGGACATCCCCCAAGGGGTCCCACATCCCTGTGAGAGGGCACAGGCTGGGCTGAGGGATGCCCCCAAGTGCACAAATTTTTGTTCACTGGGCCCCTAGTAATTAATATAACCCCCTTGAGGGAACTTTAGAGTTTATTTTAAATATATACATACACACCCAGACACACACGATTTAGTTTAACAGAAAATTGGACATGGTATTTAATTATGAAAATACATGGCAAAACATATAGCTTTGCTTATAAGTAAACTTTGTTCACATAGTTTTTCTATAACCTCAGCTGAGCACTGTCTATGATCTAGCTAGCGCACTGGTTTGCTTACAGGTCCTGGAATCTCATACTTAAGACTTTTTTTCTACTTATACATCGTGGATCAGGTAGTGGCATCTGCTGGCAGTGAGTGATATTGCTTTCTAATCCTATAGGCAACCTGTCTTTTCATAACAATACATCCCTGGAAAGCTGATCGTGATGCTGTTTTTTTGTGTATGTGTTTTTTTAGAATGGACATATGCCGGGAAAGATAACAAAACAGAGTGGCGAAAACAAGTTACACATTGGCTGATATGTCACACATAGAAAGAAGAAGAACTTTTATTGTGAATTTACTGTGTCCATGTGGTGTCATGTTCACAAACTGTCAGAGAGGTTAAGAGATCAACTAGGTTAAGAGGCTTGCCCAGGCTCACAGGCTAGGAAGGCAGGTAAAATCTGCCTTCACGTAAAATCTGGTCCTAAGTAGTTAGTGGTAAGTAGTTAGGATGGCCTAGCTTATGAGCAAAAAAGAAAGGGTATTCAGTAAAGGATTTGGGTGGCCATGGGCACTCTCATATACTGCTTCAGTTTTTCTGGAGAGCAATTTTCCCATATGCACCTAAAGCCCTAAAAATGTTCATGCCAATTTATTAAGCAGTTTCAATTCCGGTAAGTTATTCTCAGGAAATAGTAGAGATGCTTGAAGATTTATTAATATATGACTATTGCATCTCTATATGTACATACTATATATGACAGCATTTACTATAATCCACGAAAAATAAGTGCTCTAAATAACAACCAGGAAGCAAAGAGTGGGTAACATAGATTATAGTATATCCCTATAAGGGGATGATATTTATTCATTAAAATATGTTGTATAGGGCTATTTATTGACATGAAAAATGTTTATACCATATTATCAGGTAAAAGAGCTGGTTTTGGGTGCTGTGTGATGTCATTTTCAAGTAAAACTCTGTATATGTCCATGTGAATTGTGTGGGCTTATAAAAATATGTATCAAAATACCAATAGTGGTTACTTTTGAGAGATAAGATGATAGGTTACATTTATTTTCTTCTTTTCCTCACCTCTATTTTTTAATTTTTTAAAGGGAAAACACATTATTTTAAAAATGTAAAACAGTTTGTATCTTAAGAAAAGAATAACTATGGTAACAAGAAGCAACTAAGGGACCGAGATTACAGAGACCCAACAGGCATGGGATTGGAGAGGGACAGGTTTCTCCGGTGGGAAGTCTTTGGGATGTGACATTAAACAAGGTCTGGCATTGAGCTAAGGATGACATCCTGCTGTGTCAGAAAGGGAGAGGCGAGAGGCATGAGGCCCCTGTTCAGGTGCACAAGTCTCATCAGAGATGTTTAAACGGCAGTCGTGGTGCCTAGAGAGAGGCCAGCCACCAGGATGTATAAATGTTTGTCGCAGAGAAATTGGGGGCCAGGAAGGGGACTAAAGACAGGAATTAGGGTTGGCTCTGGGAAGTGGATGCAAACCCAGGGCAGTAGGGGAAGCAAGGCCAACTCAGCATTAAGTTATCAAACAATTGTCCCTCCTTGGGATACTGCGCATTTCCCCGTGCTCATGCTCCAGACCAGCTTTGCTCCCCCTCACAGCACCACATTAAAGATTTGGAGACTCATTTGTTTTCAGGTAGATGAAGCACCATGTCTCGTATATGAAAAGTTGCTTAAGGCTACTCATGTACTTGGAACGAGTTGGGAAACATACAAATAAAACCAGATCATCAGATGGAATGGATATATTTTTCCCACTACTTATTTTTTCCCTAGGAAGCAAAGGCACTTACAGTTATGACTTTGACTTCAAACATGCCCCTACGTTTGGATTGTTCGTAACATCTAGACGTTTTAAACCTTGGGGAAACTTTTGATTGTCAGGTTTTAGAGAGAAGAAGACCATCAGATCTAGATCATGTTGTGCTGCCATGCCTGACTGAGGCAGCACTTCACATTTTTAGATTTCAGTTCCCTCATCTGTTGAGTGAGAGCGAGTGAGATAAAGGTGGAAGGTCCTTTGGCCCTGAAACTCCAGGACTCTCTAGCCCTCAAACGTTGCTCTTATTTTCATTCCCATATTGTCGTTCATGTCTACCCATCCCAGCCCCCCAAATACAAGAGCAATAAAAGGGAAATCCAGAAGGTCAGACTGAGGGAAGAGCTGGCTCTTTTCTCTTTTTCTGGAGTAATCTATAGACTGCGTGGCTAAAAGGAGCATTTTCCCATTCTTTATTCATCTATACTCATTTATTCAAGAAACACTGAATACCCAGGTTTGTTCTAAATATTGTGTTAAGTCTTAGTTAAACGATGTTTGAACAGGTACCTCTTCTTCTGTCAGAAAACTTCCTACGTAGAGAGGATTTTCAATTCTCCTACTGTATATTCCCCTAGAGATTCTGAACTTCCTCCCTCTTCTCCTCCCCCTTCCGCCCACACTGCTTCTAATAAGAAATATTATGATAGAACTTGATTGGATATATGGATAGTATGGATGTAGAAAAACACTGAAAACCACGGTCTGGTACAGGAGACAGACTCATACTCGGGCAATTAGGAATTGCCATTGTACAATCTATTATCAGTGATGTTCTTTTGAGCCATAGAAACACAGCCACCTAAACATACATGATCTCATGTTTCCTCTCCTGTTTGCAGGAGTGTCTTACATATCCAGCTTTAATCAATAAGCATTACAAATCTATTCAATACATTTCTCTAAAGTCTGTCTAACTTTTTTGTTGTTGTTCCCACTGCCTCTACCTTAATGCAGTTTCCCCTCATTGTTTCCCTGGATTACTATAGCACCTCCTAACTCATCATCCTGCCCTCTTTGAATTCATTATAGTCGAAGTGATCTTTCTAAAACAGAAATCTGATGATCTCTCTCTCCTTGTTATACTTTTAAAAAATATATTTTTATTGATTTCAAAGAGGAAGGGAGAGGGAGAGATAGAAACATCAATAATGAGAGAGAATCATTGATTGGCTGCCTCTTGCACGCCCCCCTACTGGGGATAGAGGCTGCAACCCGGGCATGTGCCCTTGACCAGAATCAAACCTGGGACTCTTCAGTCCAAAGGTTGATGCTCTATCCACTAAGCCAAACTGGCTAGAGCCATATATTTTTAAGTCTAAACCCTCAGTGCATATTATGTTAACCTTCTTTGTGCACATCTCTATGCATCATTAGATATTGTAATTGCCTGTGTAGTTATCTTTCTCCTAGACTACACTAAAGTGAAGACTAGTTTAGTCAGCAATCAATGAATGAGCCTAGCCCTATGCCTGGCACAGAGTAAGTGCTTAATGGCATTTTTTAAATGAATGTAGGATGTCATTTTGGAGTTTGTATTTAACTGAAGTCACAGACATGGATAAAATTCAGATATAGGAGGTGCTTAGTAAGGTTTTTGTTGAATGAACTGATAATGAAGATTAGTAGACCAAGAGCAGACATAGACAATAGAACTCTAGGAACACTGACAGTTTACTAAGTGGTAAGGAAGGTTAATCTGTGAAAGTGAAAAAATGGGAGCAGCCCTAACCAGTTTGGCTCAGTGGATAGAGCATCGGCCTGCGGGCTGAAGGGTCCCAGGTTCGATTCCGGTCAACGGCATGTACCTTGGTTGCGGGCACATCCCCAGTAGGAAGTGTGCAGGAGGCAGCTGATCAATGTTTCTCTCTCATCGATGTTTCTAACTCTCTATCCCTCTCCTTTCCTCTCTGTAAAAAAATCAATAAAATATATTTTTTTTAAAAAAAGAAAAGAAAAGATGGGATCAAAGATAGGAAAGAATGAGGGAGAAGCAGACAATTCAATAAATGCTTCTTTGTATCCCCAGAACCCAGCACAGAGGCAGGTGAATGAATGGGTTAAATGAATGGTGGTCAGCAGATTAGGGTTAAGTACATTCTAAAAGGCAGTTGATAAAAGTATGTCAAATCTCCTCTTAGTCCCTCTTGTGTCCTGATTCTGCAGCAAAGTAGAATATCAGCGGGAATGAGAAGTGTTCATGGGATTGGGCAATTAGGGGATCCTTGCCAATCAACCAGATAATTATTATAGTTTTAGCGGAGCATTTGGTGCAGAAGCCTGGGGTGGGAATGGAAGTGAGGAAGGAGGGCAGCAAGCAAAGGCCATTCTTAGAAGGAAACGGAAGCAGACATATAGTTGGGCAATAACTAAAGTGTGACTCAGAGGAAAGGGAAGTTTCCGTTGCTTTGTACTTACAGGTGGGAGACATCTAAGGACATATGCATACTGAGTGGAAAAACTCCACCTCCCATCTCAGTGCTCACCTGGTGTCATAGCCCCTCAGCAAATGCTTTGGTTCTGGGCAAAGGCTACTGAATGGGTGGATGAGTTGTGGATTCAGGGAATGCAGATGTTTACGAGGCAGCATCAAGGAGTCAAATAGGTGGAGGTGAGAACCACCTTAACATCATCTGTACTTGTGAGGCCTGAGAAGCATCTCAGAGTCCCAAGAAGAGGAGTTTGGTGAGAAGGGGCAAGCACAGGTCCTGAAGTGGTGAGGAGCCAAGCACAGAGGGTCACGGGCCAGGCCAGGCCTTAATTTTAATTTTCTCCCTTTCAAATGTTTAGCTTTGCCCATTGGGTGGCTTATTTAGTTTTTTTCTGCTGTATATTTTCTTTATATTTCTATAGTGATGATAATGGTGATAATGGTGATAATGATAATAATCATAAGCCAGGTACTGTGTTAGGTGCTTTTATAAGCACTAATTTCATCCAGTTAATAACTCAGTGATAAAGATAACAATATTATTGTCCTTTTACATATCAGTAAAATCTAATCTAATGAAAGAGTAATATGCTAATGTGTCACTCCGCTACATCCCAAGCCATGCACACCAGCTAATCAGAGCGACTGTATTCAAGTTAACTCAACCAAGATGGCGGCCAGCAGCCACAGAGCTAGAGCAAGCAGGAGGCTTCATTGCCCCGGCGATGGAGGAAGCTGCCTGCCTAGGCAGGCTATGGCCTCCGTTTAAGGCAACAAAGTTGCAATTATAGAAGATAAATAAACCCCAGATACCTGCTTCCAGCCAGCCTTGCTGGGAGCTTGGATGGCTGGGGGCTGTGGCCAGCCTGCAAACAGCCATCAGCCCCTCACCCAGGATGGCCCCACCCTCATGGAGTGAGGGTCCCTGCTGGGGGGCTTGGCCAGCCTGAAAATGGCCCTCAGCCCCTCACTCAAGCTAGTCAGGAACCCCAGTGGGACAAGAGCATCCCAGAGGGATGTCTGACTGCCATCTTAGGCCCAATCGCCCGGAGAGCGGGCCTAAGCCAGCAGGTGGACATCCCCTGAGGGTTCCCAGACTGTGAGAGGGCACAGGCCGGGCTGAGGGACCCCCCGAGTGCTCACATTTTTTGTGCACCAAGCCTCTAGTTAGTTTAATAAATGAATACTTTCTACTAATTTCTAATAAAGACAGTGATAACAATAGAATCATTTTTTATACTCAAATATTATGGAAAATGTCTTTCCTAAAATGAAGGTATATATAAGATTATAGATTTGTAAATGTAGATTGGGGTGTAAACATTCCTCAAAAGGTAGTTGATAACAAGAATATGTCAAAATGTCCTTTTAATCTCTTTTGTGTCCTTACAGAATAATGCTATAAACAAATAGAATTGAGAAAATATGTAGTATTGGGTTGGGTATCTTTTCTAAAATTTTATATCTTAAATAATGGAAAAAAATAATTTTTAATTGTTTACTCTTCTGTTTCTAATAATTTGTTTCTGAAATTGAAATATTTCTCCTACTTCATAGTACACATGTTTTCCTCTTGATGCTTACTGTAAAAATGCAAAAGTAGAATAGTATAGCAATGTTAGCTCACACATAAAATTTAGTTATTGTTTCTTTTAAAGCACCAAAATACAAATGCATTTAGGATCAATACTTGAGTCTTCAGAGCCATTACAACCAACTGAATATAAAATATATTTTAATATATTCTATAATTGAGTGATAATAACACACAAGAAGAACAGTGTCTCTTGTGTGATTCCCTATGTAATTCTCAGGACTGAGTTTTCTGTGGTAAAACAAAATCAGGGAAGAAAATGCATGCTTTTAAAGTAACCTGAAAGGCTTGCCTTTAAATAGACAACAGAAGCTAGGGAAATCAACACTGGGGGATCTTAGCTGCATTATTAATTCACCTTTTTTGTGTTGCAGGATCACAACACATAACATACATGAGGGTCTACACTGAAGTTTTAACAAAAGACCTTAGCTAGACTCACTTAAAAAAGGGATTTTATTCTCATCTTCTGAATGCCTCCTTTTTATTTTTAAGTGAACTTAGATTTAGGAAGAGAATTTAGATATATTTGAAAAGTTTAGTGGAGAGAAATACTCCTTCCTATCAAGTAGATTAAAAATATGCGTTGGTTGAACGGTTGACTCAGGGGCTTTCACTAAACTGGCCATGAATGCTGAAACCATCTGTTTTTCTGGACGTTGTCAGGGTGAGTGTGGCGGAGGCAGCTGTTTGAAAAGGGACGCTTCGGATGATGAACCAGCCCATTGTTTCTAAGCAATTCGCTTGCATTCAGAGGCTCTACCCAAGCGTACTGTAGAGTAATCAAAATCAAACTATTGTTTGTACCAATCATATTGATCTGAAAAGAAGGTGGTGGGATGACCCCATTGTAGATGCAAATAGTTGTTCTGAGCAGCTGTATGCTGGCCAATATGTACCTCAGTAGGAAACAGGCATGGAAGCTAGAGGGCTCTCTGCACCCTACTGGGGGAGGAAAAAAGATTATACCAGATTGAGCTGCAGTTTAAGGGGACTGGAGGGAATGAAGACAAGTCTGTGGGCATTAGTGGTAATTTTCTCTTGCAAAAAAAAAAATTGTCCACGTTAACTCTATGGTGGTGAAGCTCTTTTTATACTTAAGGTCTGCCAACTAGAAACCCAGAATCTCCATAAAATTAGATAATGACTTAAAACTGTATAGTGGAAAAGTGGTTTGCTCTGGTTGAAAATGTCAAGTCCTGACTAGTTCTTCAAATTAGAAAATGCACAATGTTGCCTTATACGGAATTTTTCATATAGTGTTTAAAGCTTCATAATTTATTTACAACTCAGAAAAATGTAGAAACAATCTTGATATTGCAATTTTGCATGAATATTAAAATGGACATTTTTGTCTAAGAAAAGAGAGCAAATGGAAGCACACAAAATGAAAATTATACTGTTTAGTTTTCAATATAACCTAAATGCTATCTTTTACCCATTAACATTTAAGCTTTTTGGTTGTCCTTGTCACTTCATTGCATGCATGCTAATATCTTCTCATATAAAATTTAATCTGTTGAACTAAATGAAGGAATTAGTATCTGAAAGACATCTTTCATTAAGCAATTAACGAATCTCTCCAACAAATCGACAAAAGCATATGTGTTTATATTTAATAATTATTTGTATGATCAGCCAGTTATAACACATGCATACACCTTGTTTTAGTCATGATGTTACTACACCTAAACTTACTGTCATTGTACTATAGAGTCCTAATAAAAATGTGGTTAAACCTGGTTGCTTGTTAAAGAAGATACACATCTATAGTTTATCAACTTTCAAAATGTCTCTGTTATTCTGTATAGAGCAGTGATAATTCTCTCAAACAACTATTTGGTTGTGGATGCAGTTTTGTGTTATATTGCAGTGAAAACCAGAAATAACGGTAAAGTTAAGACAGTTCATAGGTTTGTGGATAATGGTTAAAAGAAGGCTCAATACTTAACATGCCAGCCAACCTTAATTGTTCATATATAGGGACCATGATAAGACTTGAATATGAAAATAAAAGAAAATATCTAAGTTATTCACAAATTTCATTGCTTAAATAACTCTTTCTGAGCAGCACTTTAATTAGTCACCTACTCTGTTTCTCCTGAATTTATTCAGTTGTTTTGGTGTCACTGTGAGATTGATACGGGGTAGAGGCTATGAAACACTGGATCATGGCAAATTCAATTCATCACTAGATTGGCAGTCCTATTATTCTGTGAAAGAAAAATACTAACATATATATATTTTTAAAATGAAATTTGATTTTTACTTGAATTGTATATCTAGATGGAATGGCTATGAAATACCTGAAAATAAACTCCATTCGTTCAAATCCTTAACTGTTTTATGTATACAATTAAGAGACATAGACAGTACTTCATTATTCTAACAGTTGATTTTCCTTCTGCTTTTAGGAGAATGAAACTAATTACAATAAAAAAGAAAAAAACACACCAATATATAGGTTTTATTTCCAAAAGCAATTTCCACATTTTATTCCCAGTATAAGTAAATATTTGGCTAATTCTCCATGACTATCTGTTAGAATATCTATAGTGTTGATAAGTGATATTCTGAATGATGACCAGAAGTGCCATAATGACATGTCAGCCACCAGAGAATCTATATATATAAAAGGCTAACATGCTAAGTGTCCAACCATCTGGGTAATGGCATCACATAGTATTGCCTGGCTTCCTCTCCCTAGAGACTAGCCTCCTTGCCATGTCTTCAGCCCGGGAACACGGCTTGCTTTATATCCAGGTAGAAACACTTTACACTGTAACCAAATGTCCATAAAGCATTTTCCCATTACTCATCTCATTTTAACCTTACAAAAGTCCTGGAGTCTGTAGATTGGAGACTAGGTAGAATCCTATTTTCTTTTCATTAGCTGGAAAATGGAGATTTAGAAAGCTAGAAACGTGACCTGACTGAAAAGAAGTAAGAAATGGTGGTCCTTGAAAATGGCTTCAGGTTTTCTCACTGTGCAGAATATAGTCAAACACTGCTGCAGTTAAACATTTTACCCTTTATTCTTCCTTCATGTCTACAATAATAATCTGCTTCATGTTGATATTTACTGCTGTGTTGCTGACAATTACCTGAAGAAGAAGTTCGGGTGCTTCACTGGGCTGGAAAAGTTTAGCTCAATCAGAAAGCAGGTCTAATTAAGCAAGTTTATTCTATATCTGTAAAAGGCTAAGTTGACTCGCACATGCGTGGTACATATAAAGCTCTCACTGGCACCAATTGCATGCGTGTGTTTCCATCTGTCATTGCCGATCATGAATTTGGTTGACACTTCTGTTATAGAGAAAGGGCGAATAGTGATATTAAACTATTTCTTCTAATTAATTTCCTTTCAATGTGCACCAATTCATGCACCAGGCCAGTAATAATGATATAATATTCACAACATTGTACTTAACAATAGTTACTTAATTGGATTTTTTTTTCTGTGTCTATGGGGTTGTTCAGTTTTTTGTTATTTTTAAAAAATATATTTTACTGATTTTTTACAGAGAGGAAGGGAGAGGGATAGAGAGTTAGAAACATTGATGAGAGAGAAACATCTACCAGCTGCCTCCTGCACAACCCCAACTGAGGATGCGCCCACAACCAAGGTACATGCCCTTGACTGGAATCGAACCTGGGACCCTTCAGTCTGCAAGCTGATGCTTTCTCCACTGAGCCAAACTGGTTAGGACTGTTCAGTTTTTTATTATGGAAAAAATTTACTACTCCAAACTAATAATATAAAAAATATATTAGTATGTGTTATGGGCTGAATTGTGTTCCCCCAGAGTTCATGTGTTGAACTCTATCACCCAGCATCTCTGAATGTGATTATATTTGGAGATAGAGCCTTTAAAGAGGTACTTAAGGTTTGGTGAGGTCATATGGGTGGGCCCTAATCCAATCTGTGTGCTTCCCCTCATATGCAAAGGAATTTGGGCATACAAAGGGATGCATATGCACAGAGCAAAGACCAGTGAGGGCATGGTGAGAGGTGGCTCTCTGAAACCCCAGGAGAGAGACTTCAGAAGAAACCAAACCTACAGGTAGGGTGTTTGTATTTTAGTACAGGTAAAGAAGTAGATAGAGGCTTAAAAAGGTTTAGATTTGCCATGGGCCCTACAACTGAATACTGGGAAACTTGATTTTGAACCCATGTCTGTGAGTCTCCAAAGCCTTTTTCTTAACAACCATGTTGCCCTCTTTTTCAAGTAAAGAAAGAAGTCTGTCAATGCCATTTAGAGAGAATTGCAGCAATAAATGTAGAACTATAAAAACTCTCTAAAATTTTAACCCCCGTAAGATAACAAAAATGGTCTATTACCTAAGAATTTTATTAATAGAGGTTAATATTACATATTGACTATCTCACTTTGAATTTATTGGAAAAAAATCCACCTGTATCGGTTCTCCAAATATGTAAATCAACAAGACAAATTAAATTTCTCCAGGAGATGCTAACTAGAAGAGTTTCAGTTTATAAGAAAAAGGTGTTACAGATAAAATATTGTATATGTGCTCATAGGGAAGTTCAGTTTCCTTATATAAAAAGAAGCAATTGACTGCTCCAAGCTAATAAAATGGAACATGTATTATTTTTCAAAGGCCATATCATTTACCCTATGGATTTTTTTTATTGGATTGAACTGTATGATTCAGGGAGTGGCTAGAATTGAAGTCAATAAGACAATAAAACAATCTACTTGATATTTGCTCATATATACCTGGGGAGGGGCACTATTTATGGGGGAAAAAATGAACTATAGACATAATGATCATTTTCTTTTTCCCTCTTCCACCAAGTCATCACCTGATATCTTCATACTTGTCAAAAAGAAACACATTCAGTAACCTTATAAACTTGCTTTTTATTTTTAAACATGTAAAGAATGCTTACTTTAAGTTGGGGAAAAAATGCCTATTAAAGGTTGGGGATATATCAAGGGAATAAGAAAGGCTACACCTTACGCACACCAGCAAATAGAACATCAAAAGGAATACCGACATTATTGTAAAACAAGTAGCCGAAGTTGGATCTCCATTATTCATTCCTATGGAGTTTTTATCTCCCCGATCATGGGTCAGCAATTGGCTTTTCTTAAAATGATCTGCTTCTGGACTTAGAAGAGAGTTCCAGCAATTCAACCCAGTACATTGTGCCACTCATCCAGGCGATGTCAGCTCGGAAGTTTGAATCCATATTCTAATAATTGAAATGTCAATAGTTAAACAGTATCTGGTACTTTCCATCACAGTTCTGAGGCTGTGCTTTGTTAATGGCACAATTTTCAGCCTGTAGTTTATAGCAGAGCCTTCGGGCTCATATACTAGTAAGAAGAAAACAGAAGCCATCTGCTAGCTGAGAGTATCAACTACCTCTGGTCCATGATTACAGTAAGGAATATAATATTAGGAAATAGGAGAGTAAAATTTTCTGTTTATTTAAAAAGAACATTTTGCCACTCTGATGAATAAGTAGCCATGTTAACACCATTCTTCTTAGGCAGTTACAGTCCCCTCTTAATCAAGTGACCAAATTTTGCCTTCCCAAGATGAGACCCTGGATTAAACACAAAAACTATCTCTGATTCCTATAATTTGAATATGATATACCTAGTTGTAGATTCTCAGGATAACTGCTTGATGCTTTTTGAGGTTTCTACTTATGTAGTTTGGTGTTTATCATTAATTTTGAAAATTCTTCATCATTTTTACATCAAATGTTTCTGTTTTCTCTCTTTTCATCTGGTATTCTAATTATATGTATGTTATATATTTTAAAATTATTTCACAGTTTCTTAGTGCTTTGACCTTGTTTTTCCATTCTTTTATTTTGCTTTATTTCAGTATGGTAAATTCCATTGAACTATGTTTAAGCTCACTGACTCTTTCCTTTGCACTGTCCAGTCCATAGGTGAGTCCATTGAAAGCATTCTATGTTTCTGTTACACTGTTTGTTTGTTTTTAATTTCTAGTAGTTACTTTTGATTTTTAGAGTTTCCATCTCTCTGTCTACACTATGGATCTGTTCTTCCACGTTGTGTACTTTTTCCATCAGAGCCATTAATAGAGGCATCACAGTTCTTTTAAATTCCCTGTCTTATAATTTTACAGTTAGTGTCATATTGGAATCTGGCTTTTGTGCTTGTTATGTCTGATCAGACTCTTTTTCCTATAGATTATCAAGATCATTTTGCACAGTGTCAGCTTTTATAATTACTTTTATGGTTCTGTACATCTGTGAATAGTGAGGACTGCCTATATGTATGTGTGAATGGGAAGATGTGTAAGCATTCTGGTCAAGTAATGAAGTACTTAGCACAGGAAGTCCTGGGTTAAGATTTTTACTTTGCTTTGATATACCAAATAACCTGAGCATATATCTTTAAATTGCTGTTATCTTTCTCCTTTCTTTGATTTAGTTGTGAAGCTTTCTTTCTTTGTCTCAGATTGTTACTAAGCTAGAATTCCTTTTGTGACATTTCATCTCTTAGGAAATAGCAAAAATTCCCTAAACAATTTGAAATTAAAGTTCAATTGTTTTCTGGATTTTTTTAGAATCATGTCAGAATTTTCTGGAGACTTTCTTAATGATAGTAATAATTATAATAATAGCATCTAACATTTACTGAATATTTGACATGTGCCAGCTTCTTTGCAGAGCACTTCATATCTGTTGAGAGAACATAATGCTTTTCTTCTCAACAAATATAATAACACAGTTTGAATACATACAGAAGAAGAAAAGTCTTTTATTAAGTTCTTCATTAATGTTGTGGATGTAAATTGCATCTTTGACTTTTTTCCAGCTGAGGCAAGGGGCCAGCATTGTGTGGATAAGGATCTTTCTAAGACCCAAACACTTCCTCTATCTGCATGGGACCAAGAGGCTCCAATGGCTGGAGACTTGTCCTCTAGCTACTGAAAGCACAAGTGAATAAATGTTGCTTTTATATTATACTAGAGGTCTGGTGCATGGATTCATGCACCAGTGGGGTCCTTTGGCCCAGTCTACAGCGATCTGGCTGAAACCAGCTCTCTGACAACCCCTGAGGGGTCCTGGATTGCGAGAGGACAGTTCTCAGTGATGCACCCCAGAATCGGGCTCCCTCCTCTCTGGTTCTGGGTGTGTAACCCGAGAACGCAGATGCCAGGTCACTGCAGCTTGGCAGCTCTTGCATTGAGCGTCTACCCCTCAGTGCACATCATAGCTACCGGTCAGATGGTGGAATGGTTGGCTGGTCTCTTAGGCTTTTATAGATATATAGGTAGATTTAGTCAGAAGATACTTGCTAACTTGGTTGTACCGTATAAAAACTTAAACACGGCCCTCATTTAGAGAAGGCACCAGCCCACTGCCTGAAGATACTGGCAATTCTGAATAATTATCCTCTCCAAATCCTCCCATAGAAAATTCAATGAGCTGTATTTACTTCTTTCTGGTGTTGTAAAAGTTATGTATCCTTTTATGTGCAGTGACAGTTCCTTGAGGATAAAGAGTTATGCATGCTCATTAACAGAAGAATATGTGCCACAGCAGGTACTGCGTGCTAAACCCAAGACTTATGACCCTATTGTCCGCATGAGTGGCAAGCATAACTTCTCCATTGTGGTGGCAAATGAAAGGATGGAGAGCTAATGATGATAATGAAAGAGGATAATTTAAATGTTTTGCTCCAGTCTTTGGTTAAATATTCAGATACACTTCAAATTAACATGCTTCTTTAAAGGTTGGAATCCAGGTATGATTAAATCATTACCTTTTTGCTAAATTTCCTACATTTGGAAATGGAAGATATCTTTGGAATTCTGCCTTAGAGTTGGCAAAGTACATTGCATTGACTACGAACCTTGAGTATTAGTTTTAAGCCTTTCAATCTAAAAGGACTTTAGATTGTTCTTATTAGTCTTTCTAGACTAATTTTCCTGGACTCTGTTAGCAAGTATATTAGTATAATCTTTGCCGAAAGACTATCACTTAGTCAGCTGTTCCCTATAGCCCTTGTCAGTTTAAAAGAATGAAGTAGTGGTGCAGAGGTGGTCACTTTGATGTTGGAATCTTCCTGATAATTATTCTTTTCAAGGATCAGGTCCTCTTTGTCATTTGCTAGGATGGTCAATGTGTATATTATGTGAAGACGTGATTCATGAGAATTATTATGAAATTGGTTCATTGATTATACATACATTAAAAGATCTCAAGTGAACAAAAAATAATCTGTGCAGAACAACATCAAGGAGACAGTGAATGCTCAGAATTATGTCATTAGGAAATCCAGTCAGCAAAGAGAAATGGTGTATTATTACACATAGTGTTTAAAACAGAGGCATGAAAATTTAGGCTCAAATTAAGTAAAATAAGTTATAATAGAATTTATAATATCATACTGTCTTAGATCAGGGCCCTTGGAAATGAAAGTTCTGTGCAGGACCTCCCAGGGGAAACTTTCAAGGAATCAGGAAAGCAAGACAGGGAAGGGAGGAAGGCGAGGAAGTAGCAGGTAGGGGGAGTGGGGGGAGGCAGAATCTCCCAAATGGTGGGCTTCAACCTAATCCTGCAGAAGAACTTCCGAGTTACATTTATATGTGTTGACGGTTCATACTCCCTCATCCCATGACTGGTTGACAGCCACAGGGTATAGGTAAGGTCATAGACCCTCAGGCCCTTCCCACTTTCTGTACCCGCAACAAAGTGGCCCCAGTAGGCTGAGAGTCACCCTCTGAAGAGCCATAGGCCTGGCCATTGAGGACACCAGATTACAATTTCAGGGCATGGTGTGTGTCTAGGATGATAAAAAGGAATTGGGGGCTGAAGGAGGGGGGCCAAGATTGTCTGCTATGCAGATATCCTAAGTTACTTGAGAGTAATATGAACCCTAGCTGGTTTGGCTCAGTGGATTGAAAGGTACCCAGTTCAGTTCTGGTCAAGGGCACATGCTGGGGTTGGGGGCTCGATCCCCAGAAGGGGGCAGCTGATCAATGATTCTCTCTCATCATTGGTGTTTTTATCTCTCCCTCTTCCATCCTCTCTGAAATCAATAAAACTATATTTTAAAAAAGAGTAATATGAAAAAAATATATAAAAATTCAATAAGGGTTATTTCAATAAGGTATAGTTTCTCAGATTAAAGTTCAGTGCTCTTTCTAAAACAGGAAGTTGTTTTGATTATTTCCTTTTTTTACACTGTGAGTTTCCCAGAGGGATTCAGAGTATTCGATGGAACTAGGGAACTGTGTTATTTCAGGATGATTAGTCAATACACATTTTCTAAGCTGAGTTCTATGAAACTACATTCAAATGGAGGCCTTTCTGATCCCCGAGGTACATACTCAGTCTCTGTGGTTTCTCAGATACATGTAGTATGGGGATGGCCTGTGGTTCATTTTAAATCTTCAACAATTTTGCTAATTAAGAACTGAAAAGGTTAGATAGTATGAGAAACAATGGAGAGTATTTTTGTTGGTTGTTTTTCTTTTTGTTGTTTTTCTTTTAAAGATCATAGGGCCAAAAGAAGATTTTTATTCTATATACTTGTTTCATATAAAGGATATATATATAGTTTTTTGGTTTCACTTCAAGAAGACACCATCTTAATTAAACTCCAGTGGGCCAGTTTAATTAACAAATGTCAGTCAGATCCTCACAAGGGAACCAGATATCCGTGCAGCACACCTTCTGCTTCCTTTATGATTACTCGGAAATCTCTGACCCCGCGCCCACCAGGACAGCCCTGGCGGCCATGGGTTGACCTGATGAGTGTCTGCTGCTGAAGGAAGACTTGGCCTTTGGTTGGCCCCTGAGCCAGGTCGGGACCCCCTGAAGAAGAGACACCAGGTGGATCATCAGGCCCCAGAGTTGGAGCATTTAGAAACTTTCTTCTTTCTCACTATTATGAACTAAAGGATCTGTCGTCATATTTTCTATTCTCTTCACCAAGAAGGTAACTAAGAAATTACTCTTCCATCCCTGTTCCACTTCCTGTCCCCCTGTTTTCCTTTCTCTGGTCTGGTGGGAGGCCCAGAACTCAGTTTTGTGTATATCTGAGAGCCTTTTAGTGGCTACTTCAACCTGAACTCAACTACCCCTGTCAGCTGAGAGCCAACTCCCTAAACCCTAGGGTGAGAGAGTGTAGTGAAGGATTTCCGAATCACAATTCGTTGACGGCCTCCTGTGATCATTTCCTTTTCTAGATGCTTTAAATACATGATTTCATTTCATGCCCACTTTGTTATTAATTCACTTTAGACAGGTGTGGAGATGGGAGCTTCAGCAATTCAGTGATTTCCCCCAAATTAAAAAGCAAGCATATGGAAAAGTGAGGAATTGACCTGCAAAGCTATCCATGACCCGAAAGTTTCCAACTAGACTTGCTTCTCAGCTACCTCTTCTTTGTTTATGAAAGTAGCTTTATTGTTTTAATCTGGTTATATAAATATTACATGCTTAATATGTAATAATACATAGTATGGATGGTCCATAGTTTTTCTACTCTGTTTTGGTTTTTGTTTGTTTTTGCCCCAACAGAAAAGTTTGCACTAAATATTTTTTATTACGTCTTCCAAAATGTCTTTCAAAATGTTCCAATTTTTTAAAAAGAATGAGACATTTATTTAAACTTACTTTAAAGACCACTGATTTAGGGCTAATGATTTTATTAATCAAATTGTATTTAGCAGGGGGGAAAAACCAGCTACAATTCACTTACAATTGAGATTTTACTCTATTTTAACATTATTTTAATGAGCTACAGATTTGAATGTGGGCTTTGTTCATCTGTTGCTTCCGCTCAATTGCAGTTTTACCCTAAGAAGACACAAGACAGATTGATCGGGCTTCCAGTCATTGTGAGGCTTAAATGAAGTGAACAGAGCCTTATGTTTCTAAACCAAATGAGAGGATTAAGGCAAAAAGAAAAAGAAGGGGGAACATTTTTACCTTCCCCCCTCCCCACAAATACTCTGTACATCCTTTCCATCATCTGTTTGCTATTCTCAAATTTGCTACTATATAGTTTCCCAGTTTTCCTTAGGAGAGCACCAGAAGGTGACATCATAAAACGAAAATCTCGAACATCCCCAGAAAGTGTTAGCACATGTACAAGGACGGGAAAAGCTACTATCCCTTCTCATTTTTTGACGCATAACAATTTCAGTGCAAAAGGAAAGCACTTTAATCATGTTAGATTTTCTTTTGTAGATAACATTGTTATGTGCACATTTTAAAAACTTTATCATCTAATACCTTATTGAAAATTATTTTGCATTTATATGATTTATTTAAATAAAAACAAAATTTGTTTGAAGTACAGTGATTTTTGTGGTTAATATTTGCAGCCATATTTTCAACACTGGGTATGTTTAGGGAACTTCTCTGAGGGGTTGTATGAGGTCAAGCAAGCGTATCCTGGACAGGTTTTGGCTGCTCTTGTCATCCATTTTCATAGGCGGCCTAGAGAGGCCATGGCTCCCAAATGCAGTTTTCCGTTGTATTTATACGCTCGCTGTGCTGCGTAGGATGAAAAAAAGAACTTCACATTCAGAAAACAATTTACGGAGTGGTCTTCTTAAAGCTGTGGGAAGCTTTGGTCAATTTCATTAAACAAGAAATTAATCATAGTTTCTAAACTTTTATACTCAATCTTCTGATAATAAGGAAGAATGAATGCCCCATTATATTATATCAAAAATAGAAATGGTTTATATTAAATGCAAGTTTCATAAGTTATCTTTTTAGGTCAGAAACGTTTCTAATTAACAATAATCAAATTTTTTATGAACAGAGTTTTTTTGCTGTGCATTAAAAATATGAGTTTTTTAGTCATCCTTCACCCCTCATTTATATGCTGATTTTGCTTAAAATGAGGCAGAACTATTTGAATTTTCCCTGAGACCTTGTTGCTTATATTATTATTATTATTATCATCATCATCATCATCACCATCATCATCATTTTGCAAAGTAAAAGGATTTTATTGGGCAAAGCTGCATAAATTTTTATGTAATAAATGCACACCAAAGTTTGAACAACTCTTTACGTGAGAAAACATTGTATTTAACCTATCAGATTAGTTGACACACATTATCAACAAAAGCAAAAAAAAATCTTAGAAGTTGATGAAAACATCTCCTTAGGTTGCTGTAGGCTAATACTTAAATCATGGGAAAATTCCCAACTAGAAACTTAGGGTCTGGAAGGAAATTCAGCTGGCCCCAAATTCTACACATGTGTGTTTAGAAGAATTTAAGATTATATGCTTCAAGGAAAATATATACTTCTAATTTAGATTTTTTACTTAAGTTGTTAGCTGTATTTGTGTTTCCAAAACCAGCAAATTCTATCTACCGTATTTTCTGGCATATAAGACAACTGGGCGTATAAGACCACCCCCAACTTTTGAGAAGATTTTCCTGGGTTAAAAAGTCCGGACGGAGACCGTATGCGGCACAAAAAGGAGCCAACCAGAGACACTTGCGGTCTCCGTCCGGCTCCCTTGAAATGAATGGAGTGCGGCCATTTTTGAGCTCCTCCCACCGTATGCAGCAACCACAGATTTTCCAGTCCGGCTCAGAAGTTTCAGCACCCGCCCTATAAGACGACACCAGGCATATAAGACGACCCCCGACTTTTGAGAAGATTTCCCTGGGTTAAAAAGTCATCTTATAAGCCAGAAAATACAGTATAATAAAAATTTTAGTGGCTCCAATCTGGAAGGATATGTGTGGCAAGAGGAGAAACAGTTTGTTCGCCAGTTTAAGTGGTCCAGAGCCCAAGGACAGACTGTGCCCAAAAGCCAAGGGAAAGGAAGCCAAGTCACGATGGAGAGAGCGAAGCTGATGACCTCAGTGTGCACAGGAAGAGAGGAGCAAAGACTGGAGCAACAACAGACAAAGAACATTCATTATGTGCAAGAGGCAGATGATGGGAGGGAGAACAGATCATATTTTATTATGAAATATTTCAAACATACAGAAAAGTCCAAAAAATAATAAAGCTCAAGTACCATATTGGTAATAGGGTAGATGTCGTAAAACCAAAAAATATATAAAATATAGAAACTAAGGTATTAAAAAAAAGTGAAGAAACACTGATTTTGGCTGAGCAAAGCACAGAATTCACTTAGAGTAGTTTTTTAACAGCCAGCACAAATGTTTATCTTGTACGTGAGCTAGTTGTGTAACTTGGTGAATGACAGGGTTGTTTGTAATTTTACTGGCAGTGGGGTTTGTTTTGTTGTTTGTTAAAATTAATGTTGAAGTTCTAGCCCTACCCGGTTTTGCTCAGTGGATAGGGTGACGGCCTGCAGACTGAAGGGTCTCAGCTTTGATTCCTGTCAAGGGCACATGCTCAGGTTGTGGACTTGATCGCCAGTGGAGGGTGTGCAGAAGGCAGCCAATCGATGGTGTTTCTATCTCTCTCTCCCTCTCCCTTTCTCTCTGAAATAAATAAAAAAATATTTTTAAAATTAATGTTGACGTTTTAATACATTTCCTATTAAAAAACAAAAACAATCACAAAACAAAAATATGCAGGAAAGTTGAGATTGACTTTACAGATAAAGAACTAAGCATTAAGAAACAAAATTAAACTGAGTAAATTTTGAAGATCTTAGTAGCTTTTTTCAAGGATTTATGAATCCAGCAGCATCCCATCTAGCAAATAGAAAGGACCTCCAAAAAGTTGTACAAAATGAAAGACTTTTATAGGCAGATGGAGGTTATACTAGGAACAGCTGATGGTGGGGAGGTCACCTTTCTTTTGGGGGCAGAAGGGGTCTCTCAGGCCCATTACCTCACTAGTGCTGATAAGGTAATTTCAGATTGTCATGGTTGAAACTGTAATTCAATTAGGTAGTAGGTCTTGGTTTGGTGATGTGGGTCTTAGCACAAGTGACTCCATTTGGGGCCTGTTGCCTTGTTTTTAACATAATTAAGAATTAAGTATTTTCCTCTTGTTTGTCATTTGTGATTACAAGTGACTCTGTAATATTTTAGGCTGTTTTATTTTAAAGAATAGATTTTTTAAAGAAAAGGATTTTATTTAGATATTTAAATTTTAATAATCTAATCTAATAAAAGAGTAATATGCAAATTAACCATCACTCTGAGACATCCAAGCCACGCCCACCAGTCAAGCCACGCCCACAATCAAATCAGAGTGGCTGTATGCAAATTAACCCAGCCAAGATGGTGGCCGGCAGCCACAGAGCTAGAGCAAACAGGAGGCTTCCCTTGCACCAGCAATGGAGTTGAAACTGCCTGCCTAGGCTGGCTAGGCCTCTGCTCAAGGCAACCATGTTTTAATTATAGAAGATAAATAAACCCAGAAACCTGATTCCAACCAGCCTTGCTGGGATGTTGGGTCAATGGGAGCTGTGGGCAGCCTGAAAATGGCCCTTACCCAGGCTGGCCACACCCCCATAGGGTGAGGGTCCCCACTGGGAGGCTTGGCAAGCCTGCAAACAGCCATCAACCACTCACCCAGGCTGGCCAGGCATGCCAGCAGGTGGACATCCCATGAGGGGTCCCAGACTACGAGAGCACAGGCCAGGCTGAGGGACCCCCCCTTCCCCCCCGTGCACAAATTTTTGTGCACCGGGCCCCTAGTTTTTTGCATAAAGAAAAATCTATTTGAGAGTAAATTATACATAGATTAAGAATATAATGGAGAGGTCTTTAGCAAACTCTGCTAAAAATTTTTGCTGGAAAATTATATAACACTTCCATTACACAGAGACCGTTATGCTAGTTCTTAATTATGCTAAAATTATATCCACATATAGTTTTATAATTACATAATTTAAAAGGATATTTTTTATCCTAAGAGATCTATATTTGTTTAACTAGTATGTCTTTTAAAATATGCACATGACATACATTTTGGACTCAGACAAAGAAGTCTGAATTAGAATTATTTAATGACATGAAACCAGTTTTAAAGAGCTTAATTTCCTTTTGATAGCATGTGTATACAACCACTGTGTGGATGTTTTTGCATTGCTTCGAACATTTTCTCTGAATATTCTGTGTATCTAAGTAACCATGATTGTGGTTCATTTCACTTAATGGTCATTCATATAAAATTAAAGCTTTGAGAATATTTTTATGCTTCAGCTACTACCAGTTATATTACTCTTTTATAGTATGGCTTATATTTTAACATAACAGATTTTTCTCTTGACTTTTTCATTTTGTGTTGTTTTCACTGAAAAGAGCTCATAATAAGTTCAAGGTGAAGTTTCCAGGCTCAAAGCTATAAGTCAGTTTTCATGCAAACAATTGGCAACAACCATCTTTGACATCATCCTTTTATTCATTCATCTTTGCGTTCTGTTGCCTAAATGACCATACCTGTGTGTTTTTAAAAATCACTATTTCTAATGAGCACATTAAAAAATCCTTAGGTACTCAATGCTTTTCTGCAAATACGTGTAAAGTGGGTGTATTGTGCCTTAGATTAAAGGCCAGTAAGGCAGACAAAAGGACACCATTGCAAATTAAACCATAAAGGTCTGAAGTATTATTAAGAGGTTCGCAGATACTATGTTCCAATCAGGCTCAATAAGGGATGAATTCCTATTATGTTTCTTCCAAAAAGACATGGGAAGGGACTCAAAGTTAAAGTCGTCAAATAAAAAGCTCTTAGGCCAAGAGCACATGAATGTATGACTGGGTAATAGGTCTTTCATCTTGGAAATAAAAACAGTTCAGTTCAATTGGAACTGAAGTTTCCCCCTTTGAGAAAGTTTATTTTAATGAGTTTCCATTTTATGCGTGGGCTGCTCTTTAATCCAGGCAGGTCCATTGAAGTCTTACCCAATAAAGACGCAAGACAGATTGTCCAAGCTTGCGGCTATTGTTAGGGGTTGATGGAGTGTATGGGCCCTTATGGTTGATAACAGAAGTAGATGGTCAAAGCCAATAAATAAAACTTTAACTCTGATTGTTGGGTGCTGAAAAGGTTTCCATTAGCATGGATCTTTGGTTTTGAAGGACTTGTGAACCCAAAGGCAGCTTGTAGCTCTGTCACACAAACTAAGTCACTTAGACAAGCAGCAATCTGTCCTGGCTAATCAGCTCAGTTTGTCTTTTAAAATTGTAGACTTCTTTTTAGAAATCAATACTGTTAATATCTTAGCAGACAGTCAACAATTTGTGTATCTGCTGCATATAGATTCATCACATTTGCGGTTTAAAGTGAGCTAGTTTGGGCTTTATTTTGTGGGGTCTTAATAATGTCCATTTTAGAATGAACAATATAGTATATATTAAGTAGATGGTATTTGAATATGTGAGGGAAGGAGGATATTTTTCAGACAAAGGTAGTCACAGAACCATCTCAAGTGTCAGAAATGTTGGTTGCCTATCCAAGTGACACTCGTGTGCTCTCTACAAATTTGTATTCTTCTAAATCCTATTTAATCCAATTTTTGAGTGATGGATATGGTCAGTTGTATATTCATAGTTGTTTTAAAAACTACTGTAACCATTTGCCATAAGTTTAAGTTTCTTAGAAACATGCCTCAGTGGCCTCAAAATTACACAGCACTAACGTAGTAGTTTAGAAACCACAGATCTCTTGAGTATTTAAATCACGATTATTGTAGCACAATAGATGGGACCTTGATGGCCTTGAAGGAGTAACCCTGCCATCACTGCCTTGACACTGGAATGCAAGTTAGACCCTTGAGGGAAGTCTAGCTCATATTCACCTTTGCAGTTACCCTGCGGAAAATCTATCTGATATTTTTGAGTCAGGGACACAAATGGCTGCCTTTATACCACATCCTGCATCTGCCATTCTACAAGAAACCTCACATGCCTCACTCTACCCCAGAAGCCACACACACACACACACCAAACACCCCCATCAGCTAACTTCAGACCTAGAGATGAACTAGTGGCTGCATTCTGGAAAATAGAAGCAGGATCCTAGAATTGTGGCAGAATGAGATATTCTCTTCTCTTTTATATATTGTGTAGTAAAATCTATATATTTTGTAGTAGAGTGACTAACAAGGATAATAATGAGAGAATGAGGCAATGAAAGAAGGTGGCTTAGGAAGCCTAATGAGGAAAGGGCAACATAACTGTTGTTTGATAATTTATGTAAATTACCCAATGGATATCCTTTTATGTCCCTTTCCCCTTTGAAGAATACAGTCTGTAGTTTATAACCATGTTCACAGTTAGTGATCCCATCTCTTCCTTAATACAATAATTTACAGTTATTTTATAGTCTTAGTATATTTCAGTAGTGTCAAACATTTTAAGAAATATCAAAAATACTTCAGATATTTTTCTTTCAGAAAGGACAGTTTAACTATTATATGCCCATTGTTTTTTTTCTTGAAAGAATAATATAAATTCTAATTTCTACAAAATTTCAAGGTAAACACATTGGAAAGACACAGAGGTGCTTTCAGAATTCTAGCCGGAATTCCTTGGTTGGAGGCCTTGCGAGCCATCAGGGTCTCAAGTCTTTCACTGAAGTTCCCTGTTCCCTCCTTCCTAAATTTGTTTTTTTTAAAAAATATGTTTAATTCCTTTTAGAGAGAAAAGAAGGGAGAGGAATAGAGAGATAGAAACATCTATGAGAGAGAATCATCAATTGGCTGCCTCCTTCACACCCCCTATTGGAGATCGAGCCTGAAACTTGGGCATGTGCCCTGACCCAGAATCAAACCAGGACCTCCTGTTCATGAGTTAATGCTCAACCGCTGAGCAACACTAGATTTGATTTATTTTAATGGTTTGAATTCCCAAACAAGGAGCATGGACAGCTTTATTCATACATAGAAAGAAAGGATTCTACATCTTTCTATAAGACAACCTTTCTCTGCACCATTAGATTACATATTTGTTTTTAAATATGATTAAATGTTGAATTTATCCTGTGATTTTTGCAACCTTTAAAAATCTCATTATTATTGTATGCAGCTACTTATCCTGAGAGTAGAGTGACGGGGACATCAGTTTTCGTACGGTATGTGACACAGAACCAGAAATGGGACGCTGTCGTGTCCAGATCTGTCTATCACTGAGGAATGGCCCTAGACATCCTGATTAGTTCTGACAAGTCACTGACAGTTTGCAGTAGAAGCACATATGTGACAAAGGACAAGCAGAGGTTACATGTGTCAGCAAGAACCCTCTGATTCTGGCTACAAGGAGTCAAGTGATTGACAACTCTGGTATTTGGATGTGCTTGGTTTTCTTTTTTAGTGTGACTTCAGAAAATCCCAGGTGCTCATTCTTCCAGATGCACCAGTTGTTTACTGTTGATTTAGTCAGTGGCTAAATGGCAGGTCACACTGATTTGAATGCTAATATGTTCTTGGTCTTTTTGCCACTTTGTTTATGAATTTGCACATACTTAATTGACATAATTCTGGATCTTGGGCGATAAGGAGTAAATCGATATTATGTAAAGAACGACAGTTGAACTGAATTGGTTTTAAAATAGTGTTTTTAGCATAAAAATGTGTACCTCTAACTTAAGTTTTAGAATGTTAACATTTGTCCTTTGCACAGATGTCACTCAGGCCGGATTGCACAGTGGTTATGGGCTTATCAGATCTCGTGGGTTTGAGATCTGGATCCACTTTAGAGTTCAGATATCTTGAGCACACTGCCTAATATTTCTGGGAGTCAGTGTCCTTATCAATAAAATGGGGATAATGAGAACTCTTACCTTCTCAGATTGTAAAGATTATGTAGGTAACTACCTGTAAAGCTTTTAGAACAGGGTGTTATATATGATAGGCATTATATAAGTGCCTGCAATTATTATTGAATTGTATTGTTGAATTTTTATACAGTTAATAAGCAATTTCTATATGATAGCATAATATAAAAGGAAGGGATCTGTGACTTCATAATTTTGATTAAATTTGGAAAAATTGGGTCCATTATTCCTTGAAAATATTTTTGCCTTCCCTTCTTTCTTCTCTCCTTCTAGAATTCCAGTTACTGCTTTATATTGTCCCACAGGTCATTACACCTCTCTAATTTCTTTTTAAATCTTTTATCTGTTTTCATTTCCTTTTGGGTAGTTTCTACTAATATTTCTCTAAGCTGAGTGAACTTTTCTTGTACAGTATCTAATCCAATCTGCTGTTGGTCTCATCCAGTGTAGTTTTATTTGATATTTTATTTTCCATCTCTAAAAATTTCTGTTTTGTACATCTCCCGTTTTTTTAAGTTCAGGTTTTCTTGAAAAAATGAAGCATGTTTATATTTACCATTTTAACACTCTTGTCTGCTAATGTTTTCTCCTTCCTTTCTGGGGCCTTTTAAAATGTTTTTTTTTTTCCATAGATTTTCCTGCTTCTTTGCATGCTTGATAGCTTTTATTGCATGCTGGACATTGATGATTTTATTTTGGGGTACTGAATTTTGTATCTCTTTTAACAGGTCAGACTTTATTCTGGCATCCAGTTAAGCTTCTTGGTATCAGTATGACTAATTTGAAACTAGTTTTTAAACTTCATAAGACTGGGTCCTCAAATATATCATTTGACAAGTCTCACACAATTCACTGACAATTTTTATTTGTTGGTACTACTTATTAATTCACTAACCAACTCTATTCATCCAACTAATATTTTATTGAATTTCTCTGATGTAACACAATAAGAATCCTGAAGGAGCTTACAAGATCAATATAGATATAAAATATTTTCAGTCAGTGATATGCACTGAAAGCATTATCTGCAAAGGACTGTAGAATCTACTGGTGCATACTTCCACATATATAATGGATGGTCAAGCAAAGTGTCCTCCCTTACACTGAATTTTCTTTTCTCTCTTGACTTCACAATGTTTTAAATTTTTTTCTTGTGGTAAATATATGTCACGAGGAAGAAAGATATCTACTTTTATAAACATTCAGGCATGTATTCAACAAATATATCTTGATTAGCTATAATGTGCCGGTTCACAGCTGGAGCTACAACAATGAACAAAACAAAGCCCTTTCAAAATGCAAATTCAAAAGGCACAATCAAGCCGTGGTAATATATACCATATTATGAAATTATGACTCTTATTTATCTCCCTGCTCTTAAAGTGGCATGATGATCCCAGCATTGAATTAATGGCAGAAAAATTGCCCTTGGGCAGGGCAGCTGGTTTCCTGTCCCGAGCTCCAGATTCTAAGTGCTTCTGAAAAAAGCTAGGTCCAGGGAAATATTTAAACGTGTTGCTGAATGTATTTATATTTTTGTCTGTGAGAGTGCTATTTTTGTAGATACAAGTTAGATTTCCTTTTTTTTTTTTAGAGTTTTAGGACATGAATTTCAAGATTCTTAATCGCAAAAGAAAGTCAGACGAGGAACAACTACTACAAATGCAACTGCTGCTGCTGCTGGTTCTGATTTCCTGAGTTGTCAACAGCTGCCCGTGCTCTGCGAAGTCCTTTACTTAATCTCTTTTCATCCTCAAAAGAATCCCACGAGGTGTAGGATCGTAATAGTTCAGAAGAGAAAAGTGAGAAAGGCCGTAAAATTATTTTTAAGTATTCATGAAAACGAGACATAGCCACCAAGACGAAAATAATTTTAAATCTGCATTATTGAAAGGACGATAATAAGACTATTAGCACATGCTACATTGCACATTGTAAATTGCAATTAGCATTGTTGATTTGATGACTGAGTAGATGGCTTTCTGAGCAAGCCTTGTTTGGAAGATTCAAATCAAATTCTACATTATTTTCTGGAAGGGAGGCATATTATAAGAATATTTGGAATTTAAAATAGCCCTCACCATAGTGCTTCTTAGTATCTTCGCCTTTCTGAACGGCAAATGTCCCACTGAGCTAGCTTTCCAAAGAACTGATTAAATGTTGAGTTGAAAACAAGGTTAGAACGGTCATTGGAGGTGCCCATGGGGATCCTTTTCTGTAGACTTTGGCCTCCTTCTCTAAGGCAAGGCTCCTTCCCGAGAGTGAAAGATGACAAGACCTCCTCTGGGTGGGAGGTATTTTCTGACCCTTCACCCTCTTTTAGTGCCACCACGTGCCCCTGCCCAGAGAGCTATGGTGACTGGCCACCCTGCATTGACTGGTGCCAGAGCAGTAGGGCCACTGGCCTGAAGAGACACCTGTAGGTTGACTCTGCAGCTGTGAAATCACTTGCACTCATCTATGAAGTATTTAAAAATAGAACACTGGTGCCTGGTGGTTCTGCTGTTAAGAAGTCGTAGCAGATCTCTTACATCTTTTATATGAATATATTATATACTAGAGGTCTGGTGCATGAAATTTGTGCATGGGGTGGGGAGGGTCCCCTCAGCCCAGCCTGCACCCTCTCTAATCCGAGATGCCTCTGGGGATGTCTGGCAGACAGACATCCCTCTCACAATCCCAGACCACTGGCTTCTAACTGCTTATCTGCTTGCTAGCCTGATCACCCCTTACTGCCCCCCCACTGGCCTGGTTGCCCCCAACTGCCCCCCCCCTGCTGGAGTGATCACCCCTAACTTCCCTCCCCTGCTGG
>PVJC01000226.1:0-21532 GCA_004026665.1 Murina feae | reverse complement strand
TGAAATGGTTTTTGTTTTTTTACTAGTACAACTTGGAAATAACTGACTATCCAATTGAGCCCTGCCATCCTAGTGACTGGGGAGACTTTTCATTTAAAATGACAATTGAATTTCATTCCCAGAGATTAACTTCTGATTGCAAATTACCTTTGCAGTAGAGTTTATTGAGTTTTAAAAAGCTACGGTCTGATTGAGTTTGTGAGGTCTCTGTTCACTCGAAAGAGAGGAAGACGTTACTCTTTAGTACCAAATAAACACAACTCAGTTTACATTTTTGCGTAGAAAAGCACTTTCATCTGGGGATGACATCAGAAAGCTGACTGACGAGCATTCATCGGGAGAATGTGGCTTTGATTCCGACAAACATATTGAAATAGATAATAAACTCTGGAATTTGGGAATTAATATTGGCTTGGATACTCATTTTGTTGTTCTCAGGAATCTTCAAAACTAAATGGAAATGCACTCCATTAAGGCTGAAAATATCATCTTTTCATTTTTCTCTCTTGAAGGCTTATCTGGTACACAGATATGTTGGATGGCATATGCATTTTGAGTTATTCACATGTAGATTCTAAATGAATACTAATGTGTTATTGTTTAAAACCGAATCAGTCAGGGTTTCTAATACATTCTGATTGTGTGAGCTACTAGATGGCATTAAGTAGATGTACTGCTCAGTTCTGTTTTTGATAGTGATCTAAATAACCTTCTTTTAAGAAAAAAAATTTTTTATAATCTTTGCTCATTTCTAGAGGACTAGGTGCCAATGGAACACGACTATTATTGTGATTCAAAGAGGTAAGACACATGTGAATAGCTGAGACAGGTGCAACCCAGGTCTTCCTTGTAAGCCTGTTCATGGCAGTGATGCTGGACAGCCTCTGTCAAGCAGCATCTTTGTTTATGGGGTTATTTTAATATTTTACTATGGGATGAAATGGACCTAATTTGATCCTATTGACAATAACATTAGAGCTGTTATTTATAACAAGAACTAATTTTTACTGTCCTGAGGCAACCAAGATTTCTTGCTGCAACGTGCTTATCAGAAACCAAACAAGTGAAGAAAATGTTCATAATGGCTAAACTTTTGACAACTATTTCTATTTCATTAGAATTAGGATCTTAATAATCAAAGTTAGGAAAATGAGAAGTTACATACCTAACAATTTCTCAGTTAGTATGTGGGAATAGTGATTGTTCGGAGAATAACTGTCTTCCTAGCTTGAGTATGAAAGAGTTCCTAAATGAAGATATTTTCCCCTTATATTCATTATTAGCATGTTTTACTCAGAGTCTCAGAGTCAATTTTACCGATTTTACCCTAACTTCAGCCTTACCTTTGCACTCTAAAATTTCCTTGAGTTAGCGTTAAGTTACAGCTAAGTAGGGTGTATGCCTTTTTTCAAAGACAATTCTACTAAATATATTTTCAGAGAGATATGTTATAAGCATGTAATTTATTAGAATTTAAATAGAGGAGCTGTTTGTTTTTCTAGAAAAGTATCTTCAAATAGGTATTTAATATAAAAGTAGTTTTATATAACTAAATTTAAGGCTGAATTTAGACCTCCTGGGTTATAATAACCTTTTGGAGTTCAGAAGACACACATATATATACACCACGGTGTTAAATGCTCCAAATAACAAAGTAATCTGTTCTTGAAATTTATTGTTCTTGCTGAATCACTGTGCTAACTTGATACTTTCTAGCATTTTCAGTTACAATCATTAAAACAGTTATAGTGGCTCTAAAGGAATGTAATTGAAGAAGAAAGATGGCCTGTACTGGATGAAATTCTTAATTAATCTTTCACTGTTAAATTGTTCAAAATTAATCAAGTATATTGCCTATAAGAAGGCAACTACACTTTACATATCTCAGTATTATCATCATCACCAAGCCATATATTAAAAGTTAATTTCTGATTTAAAAGTGTGCTGTAACTGTGCAAAACCATCAATCCTAAATAATTCTATCACCCCCCCCAAAAAAAAATTGTATAACACCAGAGAACATGATAGAGTACTTTGTGATTAACACTTGAATTTTATGTGTGTGTGTGATCTTTGCAGCATCAAATTAGGACATATATTTTTATAAAATAACTAATGTGTTTTGGAGAATACCATTCATTCATTCATTGATTCATTCATTTATTCAACATATATTCATTGAAGAAAAAGTTAGGTCTTAGGTATTGAGAATAATGTCTGTGAAATGCATTAGCAATTTTCTGGTGTATAAGGAGACAAGAAGCAACTTGAATTCTAATCATGTTAGTAGGTAAATGTCCTTGGGGCTATTTGAGAAAATGATAGAAAGGTGATCCCCTCCACCCAAATTGTTTCGATTTATATACATTAGACTCTCCACTGGTTCTCAGTATTTTTACCACCCTAACACACCAGAGTGACAAGACACAGCCCATCAGACACACTTGGTCCCTAGGACAGTGCTTCTCAGCTGGAGGGAGGTGGTCACTTATCCCTTTGCTGGAGCTGGAGATGAGTGAAAGACTCCCTGGGATCTCTGCCTCATTCCCAGGTTGAGAATCACCAGTAAATGTGATTGTGCTTAATTGTTGAGCAGAGATAAATGTCTGGATACATCCAGTGCAAGGTCCATGTGGTCCTTCCATAGTCAGTAGAACCAGCTAAGTTTAGTTTATTCTCCCTTCCCCATTAAATCAACTATTTTTGATTTAATAAATTAACTAGATGTTTTTATGTCACACAGGTATAATCTATATCCACATGAATATATTATTTGATTGGATAGTTTGTTAAGGTGTGCTTTTAATTAAGACCATTTTAAGATGAATGTGAATGGATATGCCTCAAAGCCAGAATAGCATGAAATGTTGCATCTCATGGAATGCAAAAGTCAAAGAGTCAAGTCTAAGATGCTTTAATGCTGGAGTTCTCTTGATCTTACTCAAGGTACCAACAGCTGCCACCTGGCTGGCAGAGACTGTAAGAAGCTATTCCAAAGAGGTGTAAGGTGTGGAAAATGTTCTATTCTTAGAGCTAATGAAATAGAGAAACACCTTTCCCTAAAAATGTTCTGATATATACTATATTCTTAAACCTACATGTGAAACACATATAATAGTATGTATCAAGAAAGAGTTAAGTTACTCAGGTAAGGAGTGTAATATATATTCAATGGGGAACTTGCTGTGATGATTAAGATCTATCTGTGGAACTCATGGACATTATTCAGCCAACAGATATGTCTTTTGATAGGGTATCTTGAAATACCAAGTTTGATTAAATGATTCGAAATTGGGTAAAATCTTTTCTGTATTGAACTAGCCATAGCATCCAGTGGTGTGATGCATGAGTAGAATGGACAAGCTGCTTAATGTCATGATCTGAGGAGCTGAAATATAAGTTTAAAAAAAAAGTCTTCATGTTTAGGATTAAATTAGCCTTGCTGTTTCTTTAAAATAGTAGTGCTCTTCTGAGAGTTAATATGCTGTATCCCTAACGACTTAGTATGAGTTAGCTTTTTGATTGCTTTCTCCCCTAAGAATATAGAAAGAAAAATTGAGAAAACCAGAGGGTAACACAAAAAAAACTTGAACTATTTCTCTTGTTTGCCTCATCTCCTATTAGGACTTCATTGACTACTTACAATAATAATGTTAGAAAACCACATGGAAAAGCCAGCAAACAGAAAGTTAAAGAAAGAAGATGAGGTCCTTTCATAGATAATGACACTCCCGTAATTTGAAATGGGATGCTTGGACCATCCATTAAAATGCTTCTTTAACAAGGTGGACTATTGCATTCATTGTTAGTTCAATCTATCCTAACTTTTCCCAAATATGCATTTTTGCTGTTAACGTAAGAGGACAACATTAAAACAATCATTATGTGGCAGTGTGCTTTCTCAATGTTCATATATTCTCTTCCTTTCTGAGTGACAGAGCTCATGAACAAGCAGCTGTTTGTTTTTTAATATATTTTTATTGATTTCAGAGAGGAAGAGAGAGATAGAAACGTCAATGATGAGAGGGAAATATTGATTGGCTGCTTCCTGCACGCCCCCTACTGGGGACTGAGCTCGCAACCTGGGCACATGCCCTTGACCGGAATTGAATCCGGGACCCTTGAGTCCGCAGGCCCACGCTCTGTACACTGAGCCAAACCAGCTAGGGCCAAGCAGCTGTTTTTATTATGTGGTTTGGTATATGCTGCTTTCTCTTATTCTCCCTGTGAACCATGGGGGTTTCTCATGCTTCATCCTTGAGATGGGGGTTTGTCCTGATGGCCTAGCTGCTACGTAGATTTTCTTTTGTATGGTCTTAAATACGATTCAGAGGTGACACCAAATTGCATTTGCATTAAAGGGAAAAAGTAAGCATGCAAGAATCGAAGAGTTTTATAAGAACAGTGGAGTATCATGATGCGGGAGATTATTCTGTGCTTCTGCTACCTAGTTAAGCAATTCATGCAAATCAAGATAATTTGTCTTAGAAACTAGGTGATTGTTTTTCTCCTATAAAATAGAGGTTATTTTTTTACTTTGTCCAAGAAATGCATCCTACCTTACATTTTGGAACAGAGTAGACACGTTTAAAAAGACAGACATTTGTATTGTTGAAAGCAATGGGAGACAAACCCTTTCCTCAGCCCCTTTCAGCCCGTCTCCAACACGGTGACATTGGTGCAGACAGGGTTTGTCACCCATAAATTTACAGCTTATTCCAGTCTCTTCATAAATTGACTAAATTTTTTGAAAGAAAAAATACATATAGGTGTATAAAATACCCAGTTACAGGTTGTGTTCTATTTAGCCCTTGATTGAAACGTATTGCTCCTCAGTATCTTTTAGCTATGAAAATTATAATATGGAACAGAGATTAGAATGAAATTATCATGGCTAGAAGGCATTTACTCAGTGGTGGCAGCCACATAAACCTGGGTCCCGAGAATGATGATAATGCATTAGGTTCTGCATGCCCGATATTATTGCTGTACATTATGTATGTTTCATTTATACTATTTCGCACACACCAGCAACGCTGACAGATAGGTAATTACTCTCTGCGCCAATGAACAGTTATCAGCACCACCGCTGTTTATTGCTGGAATGAAGTGCGTTTGTCAGTCAAGGTCACTTGTTTGTGTGTCCTCTTTAATAGTTCCTTCACAGTTGTTGAACTTTGCACGCCGTTCTTATTGCAGGGTTCCCAGAGGTTACTTTGCTGCGTAATGCGTTTCTTGTGTGATCAGAGTCTCTTGTATTTATCACTTTAATTGATAAACAACTAAGTTGCAGGAAGCAGAACTAAAGATGTGAAAGAACATATTTTGCTAGTCAGCTGATTCTGCTAGGTATTCAGTAATGAATGGCCTCAAGATGTATTCAGCACAGACCCTCTTAGCTGCTGCCACCCCGCCAGCCTGAGCTAGGGAAATTTCATTTTTTAACATTAACCTAAATTTCAGCCACTGATGGGCACCAACACAATCTCATAAGTAGTGTAGAATTAACATTTGGACCCCCTAGAAGTGTATTTCTTTGTTAGTTTCTTGTGCAGTGCTGAGGCTATTTTCACGCTTACTATTTCCATATTTATATAATGAGCTAAATCCATTTGGGTTGACTTTAAACCAGTCATGTTTTTTTCTTTTTTAGATATGTACCATTAAGCCTCCCCTTCCCATAAAAAAATGTTGTCCATCTAATGCTGGTTATCATTGTTGTGTTAAAGCACCCGTCTTATTCCAAAATGAACATCGCATGGGGCATGTTTGAGAGTAAAAATAAATTCAGTGCCATTGCGTCTATCCTGTGAGGCCTGTAATTTCGTCTGTTGTAAAATAAAGAAAATGGTTGATCCTTTTATTTTTGTTTCTTAGCCACAGTGCTTTATTAGAAACTGGAATAACCTCCTCCAGGATGTAATAATTTTTCCAGTCAAGATAACTGGAGCTATTTCCTTAAGCCTATGATCAGCTTGAGTTTGTGTGTTGGGAGATTTATACTTCTGTTGCTTATTACCAAAGAAACAGTTAAAAGGGATTTATGGTAGTGCACATTATGTGTGTGTCTGGAATTTTTGTGTATGTCTCTTCCCTGCCTTTCTCTCTTTTTCCTGTGTTAACATTATTATCAAATAGAGAGAATATCTATACCTACTATTAAATGCAAATTTTATTCAAGCATTTGACCAGAATCACATTCATTCATTAAACCAATGATTCTTTTATTTGGAAAAATATATCAGCACGTGGTAAAATCATACCCTGTTTGCAAGGAACTGTAGTTCCCTATCAGTGCGAAAGTTTACTATTTCATTATTAAGGGATTAAACTCTGGCAAAAGGTGCCTGGTGACCATGAATGTTTTAGTTAATTTGATTATATCCATAAAGAAAGAATTTACTTCCATGGCAGCCACTGGGTCGTATGCCTGTCAGTGTGGTTCCAACACATTACAGGTTTGATCTTGTCCTGGGAGGGACTGGAATTGCCATTTGGGTGAGGCGTGGAGGGAAGAGGTGATGAGCAATTCGACTCACTCGTGCACCCAGTTAACACCATGCCTCGACGTTTTCCAAACGCTTCCTTTCCTTAGTTCTTAGTTACCAGAGTGCTACAAAGAAAGGGTTTTGATCTCATGTAGATAGCATAGCATTAATTACCCTGACACTAATTAAACTGCATCAAACAAATACCACCGTGTTCCTCAGGGGGACAACAGAAGGCAGTTTAAAATAATTACTGGAGCTTCATGCATGTGTGATGTTTTCATTACTCTTAGGACACGAGCAAAAGAGATCCGCTATCATTAAAATAGCCACCCTTTAGTGGTTGCAACAACAGCAAAAAGGCGGTGAAAATTTCTTTGGATATTGATGTCTAAATAATAGTGGCTTCCATGTCCGAGAATGGTAACTTTTCCTTAAGAATCACCAGTCTGTGAAGCAGGAACAGGTGTGCCAGTTCACATTCTGGTATGATTATGTATTAGCTTATGTTTGTCAGACCATTTCATTAACCACCCACTGCTATCACATATACATATACTTTGTTCTTTCTGAACCATGAAATGAAATGCATATATCTTCACTAATGCTTGCTATCAATGTAAATGAGAAAAATAAGCTTATTACCAATCACGGCTGCTGTGGAGCCCACACCTCTGTACACTTACAGGTAATAAACATCTTTTTGTAAGTAGGCCACAAGATATATGGATTCTTCCTATAATGAGAAATGGAGATCTTGTTCTAATTTTGCATTAATGGATGGGACTTACCAGACACATTTAGGCACAATGCAATGGCACTGGTGTGAAGCAGGCTTCTACTCTCAAAACTGGAAGTGGCCATTATGTTTGAGAGCTTTTGTCATTCCAGAGGTAAACAAGCCTTTCTGGCCACAGAGAATGGACTTTTTCACAACCCGATGAGTGCACCGAGTCAGTAAGCGCTGTTACGGAGATTGTAGATGGTCTCTGTAAGGGCAGCTTTTAGAAGGAACTAATGTAAAAATTGCTGGATCACAGCTGAATGAAGCAGTGTAAGTGATCAACAGAATCATGGGTGGTTACAATGGGTGTGGAATTTATACATTTGATTCCTGGTTCAGGTGTATATGAGCCTGTTCATGCATGTATGCCTGTGAGTGTGTGTCCACATGTGTGCATGCATGTGTCCCTGTACATGTGTGCATGACTATGTGTGGAGAATTATATGTATTTTTCCCTCTTGTCTGCTCTGTATATACACACATTGCCCAGTCTATGACCTTTACTTCACAAGGTCACTTATCCTGTTCATTTCAGTGACATATGAGCAGTGGGAATCAAGTTGCCTGGATTCTAGCACCAGGAGCCAGCCATCCTCCCTGAGAGGTGTTGGGAATTAAAATGGGAAAGGGGTCATTTCCAGATTCATGCAGCTCATATTTCACCCGGTGAATAGCTCTCTGAATGTGATTATGGAATGGTTCTGCATATACAGTACTTTATTTTTTTACTTTTCTCTGAAAGCAGTAATTTAAGGAAAGTATGTATTATGAGACTTTTCCAATGATTTTTTTTTTTTACTAAAGTAATACCAGATATCTTAGGAAACTTATTTAGGAAAATAATACTGAATTAAGTGTTTTATAATTGTCAAAATAAGAAAAAAAAAAAAAAAAAAAGGGATCAAAACTGATTGAAGAAGAATAAAATTTAATCTAGTTGTAGAAATTTGGTGGGTCCAGAAAAATTTACAAAAAATATACTTTTGTTCCTCTACAGCCAGATGGTTTGTCCTATTTTAAGCCAATAGTATCTCCATACATGTCTCTTGAATGTCATTGGCTTTAGCTGGAATACGGTGTCTACTATTAGAATTTCCCTTATTCCTGCATGATCTAAAGTATATGTTTGGAACATTTGGATGATCATACTGTACACCAAAAAATGTTTTATTATACGTAGCTCATATTCAAAAAGGTATTTATATAATTCTAAAAAACTCTTAAAATGAACAGTTCTTGCGACATGATGTTGACAGAAGTCACTTTGATGTAGTTTAGAGACATGAATTTTCTATCTGTTCCATTTTTCCTGGGGCTCCATCGACTCAGACAGCCTGATCTGTCATTTTGCAACTCTTGGTGACGGCCTTGACAGAGAGAGGTTTTGACAAGTGCTGGACATCAGCAGCAATGCAGAATAAGCCGTGGATATTTCTCCAGGTAAAGTGACAAAATGTCTGAAAGCGTCAGAAGAACCGTGTGGGCTTCAATCGTATCTAATATAACAAAGCACTGCTGTTTACACTCCGTGTCTCAGCACTGTATGGTGGCAAAGATTTAAAATTCTGTCAGGATGGAAGATTAGAGACCCCCTGCCTTATTTATGACTGTTTACAATAATAAGTACATTTGGGTCACCAGGAAAAAAAGTTTTAAAATTCCTATCGAGTGAATGAATGACGGCGATATTGCATACTGTGATAGGAGTCTTTCAAACCGTGACATGTCATTACGTATTCTTTTTGTGTCTGCAGTACCGGTTTAAGTAATTCTTCTTGATTAAAAAATACTTCCTCTTCCTTCAGTGTTGCGGATTCAGGGTTCCGCATAGAACTTTCACTGGGCACTAATTGGACTTGTTGACAGGGCATTAACTTTCCAGACGTGGCAGCGTCTTTCTCAGTTAGAGCCTCTATTGATGACTGTGTAAGAAATGTAAACATCGTCCCGCATATTGAATATGCTGTTCTTTTTATATAATTATTTTGTGTCTGGATTCACTCAAGAAACAGCTGTTGGAAGTTTAGTGGGATGCAACATGGCACAGCCCGAAGAGGTTCTCGCTCACACAGCTGACTCCATTTTGATGTGATACCTACTGGCAGGCTTGTGTGGTGACTTCAGCTTCTTTGACAGCCGTCAGCACTGCTGACCAGTGGTCTCAGGTTTTGCAGCAATGGGAAAGAGTAGGAAAGGATCCCCTAGTTCAGCGTTTTCCCCCTGCTGCTGGATCTACAGCTTCTGCCAACAACCATCTGAATCAACACCATGCCAGTGTGCTCTGCAGACCAAAGGTCGCCCCAACATCTGGCCCCACTGTTGGCTTCTTTCAGGATTGTCACTGGGCAGCATCTGCTTATAGGTTCCTTCTCAACCTCTCTTTGATCTCTCTGACAGTAAAAAGAAGCTTCTGTCACCCATCATGTGTTAGGATTTTAAAAAATACATTCACACGCGTGGGACATTGGAAAACTGGTGGGATTTTGTATGTTTTCTGCTGCTTTGATTTTTTTTTTAAGCTGGGCATGTTGTTTGACATAGGAACATGGAGTGAAGTGGTTCTACTCTTGATTTCCAAAAATATTGTCTTAATCAATAAGTCTAACATGTAAAGACAGCTAATCTAAGTGAGCCCTGTCTTATCTCTCTTGGTCAGTCCTTAAAGAATAAAGGGTGAATGGTGCAAAGAGCAAACAGTGAAAAATAAAGGTTTCGTGCATGTTTGTTTTGTATGAACTCTGAAGAATCACTGTTGATACCTATTGTCTGCTTTTCTGACATTCCTATCAGTGGTTAAGGTCTCATGTGTTTTTTCATCCGCCAACTTGGAATCTAGGGGACAGTGTTGGGATGCTGCCTAGTCTCTGGGTCATTATTGGCGAATGGATTAGATGTTCTCCCATCTGAAAACTGAAGCCCAACAGAGTGTCTGCCCCCAGCAGTAGGTGGTGAGGTAGCATGCTGTTTACATATGCTGCAGATCTCCTGCACAAAGCACTCACTAAAGCATCCCCATCACCTTTAGCTCAGTTCCTTCTCTGATATCTCCAGTTTTTAGTTCAAATTCAGCAAACATGTATTGAATGCCTACTCTGCACCTGATATTATCCTAAGTGCTGGGCATGCAGAAGTGCACAAGACAGAGACCCCCCGGGATTGACAAGGAGGGGTTGGGGGGCTTAGAAATTTTCATGTCATGGAAAATCTCAATGATTTAAGTGTGTTTGGCCCTTCCCGAGAATTGGCAACCCATTACTATATCTCTATGTGGATGTAATTATGGTAGTTCACAGCGATGATTATAATAAGATTTTAATACCAGTCCAAATCAAATGCTACACTCTCAGGAGGAAGCTATAATGCACTCTCCATCATGCATCACTGCCACTCAATACACATTTATGGAGAGAATTTGTGATTTTCTTCTATTTTCATTCATTCTCCGAAAAAGATTGCCTATTTCCCTTCATCTTTCAGAAAAACAAAGCACTTCGTAAAATCTGGGGTTTTACTTTGTCTAAGTAAAAAAAGGAATTTGTTTTTAAAGTATTTACCCCAATTTCAAAACACTTTTACCGGTTTGGCATCATTTGTTTTTCACCACATTCTAGAGATTTAGAAGTCAAAGTTTAACTCATGTAAGTTTGTACTAATGAGGAGAGCATTAGGGCCGGGAATCTGCGTATATTATTGTTATCATTAATGTCTCATTTTCATTCCGTAGAAGGGCTCCTTGAGGAGCTGGTTCTGTCCGTTTATGAATGCCTCTGAAAGTGCTTTAATAATCGATACAATGTAAAAAAAAAATGAGATCTCTAAAGGAATGAGACTTTTTCATGGGGGAATTAGTCTAAATCCTTCATAGTCACAGTTCAGTGCTAAGATGCAAACTTAGGGAGGAACATGACAAGACGAGGACTAGTTCTCCCATTCACTGACTTCAAAAGGGCGAGTCAGGGTGGCCGATTCCAGGCCCCTCCTCTGCTAACCAGTTCAGTGACCAGGAGTGAGTCATTGGAGTTCTCTGGTTCCCAGGTTCTTCTATTTTATCTGTAAAACAGGGTCTCAGGATTAGATGGCAAAAAATAATCATCTGATCAAATGTTTTGCTTTATTTGTCAGTTTATAGAATTTACACATATTATCTCTTTTCACCAGAGCTCTTAGTTCTCATATTTTAGGATTGATCATTTCGCTTTAAAGGGTTCTCATCTGTTATGTTCGATAAAGCCTTTTTTGTAAGCATCAGGTCATAAGGATTCTCTTTAAGGACTGGTGATGCCTGTCACCCAAATGCTAAGGGCTGGTGTTGGTAAAGAATTATCATGATTCTATTAAGAAATTTCTTTGTTCTGAACGTTTACTATGACACATTCAGGATGTTGTAATAGTGTCTCATCAATTACAAGAATTATTACTAAATAAAACATTTACTATGTACACTGAAAGACTTTGCATATTTTTATGTATATATAATTGCCTTGTTTGAAGTGCTCCCAAAAGGAAAACATATCAAAAAAAAATATTTTCTTTTTAAAAACAGATGAATCACAACCTTTTTTTGTTAACAAACCTGTGGATTTATATATATTATTTTGGCCACTAGAGGGAGTCTGCATTGTCACAAATGCCCGAGAAACCTAGGAGAACAGGAAATAGTGTTGGAGTGTTGATAACACATCCATTGTCTGCCCATGAAATTACATGCCTACAAAATATCAAGGTAATGAAACTCAGTTTCTTTAGGTCTATTATCCCCTCACCCCAAACAAAAAGGAATTTTCCATCATATTTTATTTTGTTTGTTGTTTTTTTAAAGTACAACTTTCAAAAGATGATAACTTAAAATGCTTCCTCCAAAATGACAGAGATTTAACAATCTAAAAGAACATGAGGGATTAAAGAAAATATATGAGTGGTAACCTGAGCATTAATTTTCTTAAGTTCCTTTCAGTTCTGGTGGAAGAAGTGATCTGAAAATGAAAACCTTCTCTTGCTCCCTCTGGTCCTCCCCACATAGACAGCAGCTGCGCTGGCTGTTTGCATCCTGACCTACTGATATCCATCACCCCTAACCTGCAGGGACCTCCTTCTAGGGTGAGAGGGTAATTGTGTCTCATGTCCGGTCAGTCCTTAGCCCATCTTCTGAGACCGCTGAACAAGTGGCTTTGCGTGTCTGTGTTTGCAGGGCCAGTTTACAAATGAGGAGCTGAACGGAAACCACCTGCTCATACCACTCCACCTCCCAAAAAGCAGAGGGAGGGCAGGCACGGCCACTCCTTTCTCCGCGTGGCTGGTTTCAGCCGGCAGCATTGCTGAGTTCAAGTGTAAAGTGTCCTGTCGTCAATAGGGCATCTCGGGTTTGCCTTAAATATCTTACCTTACACGTGATTGCCATTTGACTTCACCCAATTCTACATTGTTTGCTTCTCATTACTCAGGTGTGCGAAAGTTAGACGGAGGACCACAACACAGTGGATACTTGAAAATGTATGTGGCCACTACAGATAGATACAGGGAAGGGCAAAGGGAGGTTCATATGGAAAATAACACGATAATTAATAAATAATAATACAAGGATAAATAGTTTCACATACTCAGAGCTTTAAACCTACTTTTACCCCCACCATCTATTTATATATTTTTAATTATTATTTTTATCAATTTTATTTTGTATTGGTTTCAGGTGTACAGTTTAGTGGTTAGACTACCATATACATTACATAGTGATATTTATTTCCAGTACACAACTGGCACCATGCACAGTTATGGCAATATTATTGACTGTAATTCCTATGCTTTACTTACTTCCCTGTGGCTATTTGTAACGATCAACTCGTGACTCTCAGTCCTTTCACTTCTTTCACCCAGCCCCCCAACAGCCCTCCCCTCTGGTAACCATCAGTTCTCTCTGTGTGTCTATGAGTCTGTTTCAGTTTTATTTGTTCATTTATTTTGTTCATGAGATTCACATATAAGTAAAACCATATTGTATTTGTCTTTCTCTGACTAACTTATTTCACTTAGCATAATACCCTTTTGGTTCATCCATGCTGTGACAAATGGTAAGATTTCATCATTTTTATGGCCAAGTAATTTTCCATTGTATGTATGTACCATAGCTTTTTTACACACGGGCACTTGGTTACTTTCATACCTTGCCTATTGTAAATAATGCTGCAATGGGGTACATATACTCTCTCAAATTAGTGTTTAGGGTTTCTTCACATAAATCCCTAGAAGTGGAATCGCTGGGCCAAAAGACAGATCCATTTTTAATTTTTTGAGGAAACTCCATACTGCTTTCCCTGTCTTCAGTGGCTGCATCAAACAGATATCCTATTTAATAAAAGAGTAATATGCAAATTAGGTGTCACACCATCACAAAGATAGCCTCCCCCATGGCCACAAGATGGTGGCACCCAGGCAGGCTCAGTCCCCACCACTGAAGTGGTCAGGCCTGTTAGCCAGGCAGGTGGCGGGGAGGGGGGGCCTGTGGGACAGAACAGATAATCAGAGGGGGCTGGGAGTCCTCTGCCCAGTCCAGAGACTTTTGCCAGAGGCCTCAGGCATGGGCAGGGCAGAGCCGGTGATTGGAGGGGCCTGGGGGTCCCCTGCCCAAGCCTGCAGCCTTGGCCAGAGGTTACAGGCCTGGGTAGGGGTGGAGCTGGGATTGGAGGGGCAGGGGTGGAGCCAGTGATCAGAGTGAACAACAGAGGAAACACCTTTTCTGACTGCTTGTTGGCTAAGCTCCCTGTATGCCACTGGTAATATTCTTAGTAACTTGGGTAATAAGAATCCAAAAAGGCGATCTAGGGTTTTTCCACCACACTCCTGGAGAAAAAAAAATGAAGGTCCACTGCTGGAGGGCTAAGAAATGTCACATCCTGCCCTAGCCAGTTTGGCTCAGTGTATAATGCCTCAGCCTGCTGACTGCAGGGTCTGGGTTCAATTCTGACCAAGGGCATGTACCTAGGTTGCAGGCTCCTCCCTGGCCAGGGCCCAAGTCAGGACATATGCAGGAGGCAACCAATCAAAGTGTTCCTCTCACTTTGATGTTTCTCTCTGTTTTCTCTCCTTTTCCACATTCTCTAAAAATCAGGCGAGGATAAGAAAGAAAGAAAGAGAGAGAGAGAGAGAGAGAGAGAGAGAGAGAGAGAGAGAGAGAGAGAAAGAAAGAGAGAGAGAAAGGGAGAAAGAAAGGGAGAAAGAGAGAAAAGAAAGAAAGAAAGAAATGTCATATCCTATGAAAGACACATCTTGAAAATGCCTGGTGAAAGGACTGGAGTCCGTGTTGAGGAAAATACCTTGGTGGCTGCGGTGACTGGCAGTGGCTGCAGCAGTGGGATGATGGAGCTGGTGGCTTCCTTTGATTAGCCTGATCGCCTCCCACAAAGGGAGGCCAGACTGCAGCTTAGGCCCACTCCCCAAGGGGAGCAGGGAGTGGGCCTAAGCCATCAGTAGGACACCCTCTGAGGGCTCCCAATATGTGAGAGGGGGCAGGCTGGGCTGAGGAACGCCCCCCTCCAGTGCATGAATTTCATGCACCAGGACCCTAGTGTCTTTATATTTACCTTTTCTGTCATTGAGATGTAGGTATCTTTGATATTCTAGAAAATCTTTATATCCTGCCCAAATCACACCTGCCTCAGAAGTCTTGGTGGAGTTGCCTAGCACATTGCTTCTCAGACTCTCGGGGGCAGTGGACCAGTCCTTTTATTCCTTTTCCAATTTGTTGTGGATCAATACTTGTGCAAAATACAGTAAAAATAAATGATGAGAAAAGTAAAATAAAAAGCATTTGGAATATTACCTCATTTTTTAATATATTCAGCAGACATAAAACTTCTCTGTAAATGGCTGCAAGAGCTGCTGAACACTTCCTTTCATTTTCCGGGTCTCTTTGCGGTCCAGCATGGACCCAGTCCACAGGCCACACTGGCATTGCTGTAGCCTCGTGGCATTCTCAGTTTTCATCAACGTTCCATACTTTCCTAACGATCCAACCGGACACTAAGTGACATTGCTTTTCAGACTAACATATGCCGAACAGCAACTATATCAGAACTCCTTATTCTCCTTTATCTGGACCAAGGGAGGAGTTTAGGATAGGAATAAATAAAAAATAGCCGTATTAAAAAATAAAACGCAGTGTTTATGATAGTGCCAGTTTAATGAAAATAAAGTTCCAAATGTTTGACGCTGAGCTTATAATTAAAGTTTGTTGAAGATGGTATTTTCTAATCACCTCACACTACAAAAGGTTCAAAATTAAATTATTTTTGTCTTAGGAGTTTGGGGCAGGAAAGAAGCAATTGAAGGCGGGGTCCATGGTCATGAAATATTCAATAGGTAAAGAATCTGGAGAGCTCAGGAAAATGATCGACTGAACACGTTGCCTTATTTTTTTCTTTCTTTTTAGTTGCCCTTTTGAAATGGATCTGATGGTAATGTTGTCTCCCAAACCTCAACACACAGTGGGGATAGATTAACTAAACAAACATACTGGTCTGTGAATCAAGAGACCTAGTCATCATCTTGTCATACTTAGCCATCTGGCCTTCAGCAAATCACCTTAAACCTCAGTTTTCTCTTCTTAAAGTGGGATGACTATGTGCTCGCTCTGTCTCAGGATTACTGGTAGCACCAGGTCCATTAGCCAGTGGGCTTTGAAAACCATCAGGCGTGTTATAAACAGGGGCGGGGAACGGCTGGCCCTGCCTGGGCTTTAGGAAGGAGTTAATTAAATGTTTGACCAAATATAGCAGCCTAATTTTTAAAAAAATCTTTATTGTTGAAAGCAGGCTAGTTTTTAAGTTTATATTTTTGTATGGCCCGAGAATGATGTTATAAATATCCAAATGGCCCTTGGCAGTAAAAAAGTTTCCCCACCCCTATTATAGACACATGCGTGTGTAGCTATGTAAATGTATGTATGTGTGTAGCATTATTCTTTATTTTTCTTAATCAAACATTTATCTTCCTGAACTCGCTTGAAATATACATTCTAAATTCATTGTTAACCCAGCCACTGTATATGTTATGGTCTTTTCTCACTCCAGCCCCCGTCTATCCATAACTTTAAGTGTATAATGGTTTTTATTCTTGTTTTTAAAGCGGAATCTTTCAAATACCGTCTCTAAGATTTAAACTCACTTGCCCAGTGATGTTAAGCATTGCTGTGGTGCGGAGCTTGCAGGTCTGGGTAAAAGAAAGCCTGCCTCAGAAGGCTCACTGTCCCCTCGTTCCCTCCCCCCGCCACACCCACACCCACACCCACACACACACATGCACATACATGCCCAAGCCCTTGACATTCAGCTGTCTCCCTAGAGCAACAGTCAGGCCTCTGACCTTGGATTTCTGCACAGCAAGATTCTCCTGGTTATGCTCCATGAATGGTCATGATGTGGCCTCCTTTGGAGAACAGTGATTGCATGACTGCACCAGGTCAGTACCCTAGGAGCAAAGAAGAGGAAGTCTCAAGGCTGTCCTGATCAGCTTCTTCAATCCCTGGAGAGACAGGTGTAGACAACTTGAATCTAAATATGAAGTTATGGAAATGGAAAAGTATCTGTCACCCCAATAAACTGTAAATGTCTGTATTAGTCTCTGGAAGAGTCACTTGTGCTTGAGAACAGGTTAGAGGAATTGTGGAACAGGCTAGAAGAATTATGGAACCTCATTCACGCACTCATTCATTCACACGTCCATCCATTCACATATTTACTGAGCACCCATCATGAAACCACCAGTCCAGTACTTGGTGCCTGGTACACAGAGGCAATGAAAAAAAATCTGGGTCTCTTGCTCTTGTGAAAAATACAGCTAATTATACAGGATGTGGGAATAGCTCCAGGACACTTTATTCCTTCTTTTGCTGTCTTTGAAGGTGTATGCAGTGTGATAGAGAAGTTGCAGAAAACTTTATTTTTGCCCTTACACCAGGCAAAAATAGCTGTGACCCAGCTTCTGCTCTCTCCCTTCACTCCACTAAGACATTCGTTGAATGTCCCCGGCCTATTTCTGTCGCTCTTTGAGAAAGCTGAGCTAGTTGAGGGAAATGTCTGGCAAGCCAGAGTGTGGCCCTGGCTCCATCCCTCTGTTCCAGGGCCTGGTTCTGGTTCTGATCAACTTCATTTTTTAGTATAAACATCTGACTTTATCCATGACTACAGGTTATCCTCCTGTGGGCTGATGCTCACTTACAGTCTCACAAGAGACTTGGTTAAATGAAAATGCCCACTTATTAATTTACCAGAGGCCCAGTGCATGGGATTCATGCACTGGTGGGTGGGCATGGCCTGTGAGGATCGTCCCACTGTGGGAGCACCATTCATCCCTGTCAGCCGAGCGGCACTCCCACTGTGGGAGCACACTGACCACCAGGGGGCAGCTCCTGCATTGAGTGTCCCCTGGTGGTCAGTGTGTGTCATAGTGACTGGTTGAGCGGTCATTCTAGTTGTTCTGGTCTTTTAGCCATTTGGTTACTGGGCTTGTATTATCCTATATAATAAAAGGATAATATGCAAATTGACCCTAACAGCAGAACAACTGGGAATGACTGGTCACTATGACACACACTGACCACCAGGGGGCAGATGCTCAATGTAAGAGCTGCCCCCTGGTGGTCAGTGTGCTCCCACTGGGGGAGCTCTGCTCAGCCACAAGCCAGGCTGATGGCTGCCAGTACAGCAGTGGTTGTAGGAGCCTCTCCCACCTCCTCAGCAGCACTAAGGATGTCCAACTGCAGCTTAGGCCAGTTCCCCCCAGGGAGCGGGCCTAAGCCAGCAGGTGGACATCTCCCAAGGGGTCCCAGACTGCGAGAGGGTGTAGGCCAGGCTGAGGGACCCCCCGAGTGCACAAATTTTTTATGCACCGGGCCTCTAGTATAGATAATTGGGATGGACTCTGAGAGGCAGAAATACTTGTATATCCTAACCAGGAAATCCCTTTGCAGACATCCAGGTAACTGGAGATCACACTGGTCTCCTAGAGGCTGTTTCATGAGAATGGAATCAGAAGCAATGGAAGGTTGATAGTCTTGAGGCTATTTTAGGCAGGCACCTATTGTCAGTGTATTGTGTATTCTTTTCCATTATCCTTCTTCTTTACTTCATCTGTGAGTTTCTTTTCTGATAATGTTTTGCCCACAGAAGACACTAGATTAATGCTGATTCCATTATTTGAGAAAGACCCTAGATACCTGTACTCTGTACCTTCCAGTGTAAACACATTCTAGGTATGTCAGAAAGTTCTGTGATAAGTATTGAGGAGTTGGAGGAGAAGGCACATGACCTAAAAGTTATGAGGCATGAAGCTTGCTTTGTTCCTTCTCCTTAGAGCAATAGTCACCTGCCTCTTCTGTAGGTAGGGGAGCATAGACTTGGGAGCAGTAAGGGGCTGTCCACTCTTAAGGTTTTGATGATCCCAAGTCTGCTGGTGCTAGAGGAAGACTTGTTCGTTTCTCAGGGTGCATTGAAGTGGAAGGCAATTTTGTACCATTACTATTTTGTTTAATGTTTTCCTTTCTATATCTACTATGTCTCAGGCATGTGGGAATCCCTGGTGAGCAGAAAGAAGCCTATTGCATGTAGACTTGAAAAGGACTTAGGAGGCCATCCACATACCAACTGTAATGACCACCGTTCCCACCTTAGTTGCCATGACAACCATATGTTTGTATTGGTGCCTGTTTATACATATGTTAGGTGCATGTGGCAGTGGGACTGCTGCTTTTCTGGCAGTCCGTATCCTTTGACAGTGGTCAAAATAGGAGTCAAAATAGGACAGGTGGCTATCCACTTGGCTTCCTCTGTTTTTATTTCGGATCTTTTGGAAGAGCTTACACGTCATTTTCTGCTATAGGCACTAAGCCAATTTAACTTCCCCAAATGCTGTGTCCTATTTGAGGGTTGAATTAGTGTTGATAAATTGGGACATTTATACTTTTTGGTAAAGAATACAACTTTGACAAATGTGTATGTCAATTTAGAAGCTATGGATATTGATGTGGGATGTTTAAATAATACTTAACTATTTATATGACTTTTCTCACTCTCATTGCTAAACTGCCTCCACCCTTACCCCTTATCAGCATTTACTCCTGGAGCTATCAGCTGCATCCCAAAGCACTGAATTGTTCAATAAACCAGAAGGGGGATGGGATGGTGAATTTTGTGCACAGTGACACATGTGTAATCCCTTCATAGCGTGAGTATTTAGTTCCATTTCTCACTGGAAGACATAAAATTAATTGCTTATGTGCATGTTTAAACTCCAAGAATGTCCTGGCAGAAAGTGAATGCCTGGGGATATTTGTATCCACATCCCACAGTAGAGTGAATAGGAGAAGTGGTTCCAGCTAATGGAGAAACACAGCCTTCCTTGAAAAACATCTCTTCAGTGTCCAGTTGTTTAATATGTTCATTTTCAGTAGAACAAGTCTCAAATAGTTCTTCAACCACAGCTCAACATATGTGTTATTGAAAATGCATGTTATGTCTGTAAATATGGGAAAGAATAGAACACAGGGTTCTTATTGGTGATTGTGTGTATATGTGCCCTGTGTTTAACCATAATCTTCTAAGCCTTATAGTTTCTTGACTTGAAAGTAGGCTACAAATAAGCTTAGCTCTATAACTTCTCTAATGCATAACATCTGGATTTTTTCACTACTTTTTTTGTTGTTGTTGACACTTTTACAGATGTTCCCACCCTATCCCCCTTTGCCCACCTCCATCCAGATCCCACCCTCCCATCCCTCTGTCCCTCACCACCTGCTGTCTGTGTGCATAGACTATGCATATATGTTCTTTGGCATTTTATTTACCTTCTTTCATCCTGTCTGTCCCACCCACCTCCTCTCTGATATCTGTCAGTCTGTTCTATATATCCATGTCTCCATTTCTATTTTGTTCATTATATTCCAAATATAATAATCTAATATAAATATGTGAGATCATATGGTATTTGTCTTTATCTGACTGTCTTATTTTGATTAGCATAGTAGTGTCCAGGTCTATCCATACTGTCAAAAAAGGGTAAGAGTTCCTTCATTTTTATAGCTGCATAGTATTCCATTGTGTAAATGTACCACAGCTTTTTTTACCCACTCCTGTATTGATGGGCACTTTGGCTGTTTCCAGATCTTGGCTATTGTAAATAATGCCACTATGAGTATAGGGGTGCCTGCATTCCTTCTGGTTGGTGTTTTCTAATTGGCGATGAGTGTTTATTACTTTTTGAATAGTAAATTTTATCCTAAACATAGGAAATATGATGGTGTTGAAGAGTTGGTTTTATTTTTTAAATAATATTTAGTGTTGGGACTCTTTTTAGAATTAGGAAAAAAAGAGTATTACATCAAGATCTATTTCTCCTTATTTATGAAGCAAATATATATTTTAAGATAGTAAGAACATAACTGCAATTAACTTGAGGCATTTTCCAAGAGTGGAGATGCCAGTTGAAACTCAGAATCAAATAATTCTTCTGCTAGACATTACTCAATTAAGGTTGGGTATAATCAATATGAATCAATAATGAATATCTCAACATGGACTGATGTAATTAATAAATAATAGAAGGGAGGAAGGAATTTATTATGCTTTTCATGATTTGAGGGATAATAATGTTTCTGTCGATTTGTGTTAGTGTATAAACTAAGTCCTCATGGCTCCTGTCAATAAAGCAGAGCTATGTGTGTGGGTGCATTGTCAGGGCATTAAGTTATTAATTTCCCCTCCTCTTTAAAGAAATTCTAAAACTAAGACTGAATTCAGTTATGAGTATTTTGAGAGTATATAAGTATTTACCTCATTATTTCTTAAGTAATGTGCTTTGGTAGGACTCTCTCTTTCTCTCTCTCTCTCTCTATATATATATAATCCCAAGGAGATATATATATATATATATATATATATATATATATATATATAATACATATATTTATACACATATACATATATACACATATATATATGTGTGTATATATATACATGTATATGTATGTATCTGTATATGTATGTATAATCCCAAGGATATATATATATATATTAGAGAGAGAGAGAGAGAGAGAAACATCAGTGTGAGAGAGAATCGAACCTGCAACTTTTTGGTGTATGGGACTATGCTCCAACCAACTGAGCCACCCAACCAAGGCAACTTATATTTTAAAGCTTGATGTTCATATGTATTTTAGCGAATTTATCTCAAAGGGATGCAACATATTTGGAAACAAATAAAAATATTTTCAAAG